>JAEMOT010001171.1:1309-93302 GCA_019297695.1 Apostasia ramifera
ATATATATATAAAATTTATGAGGGGATAGAGTGATCACTGATCAAAAATCTGTATATAATTATGTGGATTTGAAGGAAGATGTGAAGAGACTAGCAGAATTAGGTGTAAACGCTTATAGGTTCTCCATTTCTTGGTCAAGAATATTGCCAGAGGGCCGTGGTACACCAAATGCAGTGGGAATTCAGTACTACAAGAATTTGATTCAAGAATTACTAGATCACCGTAAGATCACAACTTGAGCTATGCAATTATTTCATATTTGACACGTTGAACTCGTTGTAAATGAACATTTGGTTTACATGATTTATGCAGAAATAGAGCCATTTGTTACGATATTCCATTGGGATATGCCTCAAAAGCTACAAGATGAGTATGGAGGCTTTTTAAATGAACGTATAGTGTAAGTAACTTCTAGACTTTTTTTTTCTCCCCCTTATGAACTTTAGGTTTGTATTTGAAACGAGATGAACATAATTAATATCTTCGATTTTTTACCTTAGGTTTCAAATTCAATTTATAGTTACACGATAGTTGTTTTTATGTTTGTTGTAGGTTGGACTACAAACAATTTGCAAAAATATGTTTCGATAATTTTGGTGATAAAGTACAAAATTGGATCACGTTGAATGAACCATTGACTTTCTGCCTAGGAGGGTATACCTTAGGAATGCATGCACCAGGTCGTTGCACTCCTAATTTGGAGTATGGAGGTGTAGATTTCGAATGTCCAGCGGGAAACTCCATACAAGAGCCATATACCGTTGCTCACAATTTGCTCTTAGCTCATGCTGAAGCTGTGCAACTTTATAGAGAGGAATATCAGGCATATATGAAATATCAAATTTCTTATTGTTTAATATCTTGTTAAAGAGGTTTTAATACATATTTAATTAATATATTTATTGTAGCCAAAACAAGGAGGAAAAATAGGGATTACGATGCTTGCAGATTGGTTGGTACCTTACGACAATAGCCCTCAAAATATTGAAGCACAAAGAAGAGGCAATGACTTCAACATAGGATGGTAAGTAGTTTATGTTATTCATATCCTACTCAATGTTAGGCTTTAACCCAAGCTCAATCATTGTTAATTTAAGTTTTTAATTATATGTCCTACGTTGTAACAAAATAAATTAAATACATTAATTGTTTCTATATATTCAGGTTTATGGATCCAATAAAATTCGGTGATTATCCTTTCTCTATGAAGTCTTTGGTGAGAGAGAGACTTCCTATATTCAAACCTGAGGAGTCAGTAAAGCTTAAGGATTCTTTTGATTTTATTGGCATTAATTACTATACATCAAGCTATGCCAAAGATCAGGGTTTCACGATGGATTTCACGCCAAAGGTATACAGTGATGATGCCCGCATTAATACCCTAGGTATGAGCATATAATATATACACAAATGTTATTTACTTACTATATATCTGATTTCATGCATCTTTTATGTTACTTCAATTTGTACTTCTTATGATTAGATACTTTTATGAAAAATAAAATATTTATGAAAAATTGAAAAAAAAAATTGTCACCCATGAATGAGATATTTTTGCTTATTTATCATCTAAAATTTACATCATACTTTAAATGCATTATTACAAACTACTTACACCTAACAATTCTTCATCTAGCTAAAGGAGAAGAAGATCTAGCTATTTTTTTAGTAGTTTGTAATTATACTTTCTCTGTTTGGTAACAAGAAAAAAAAGAAGGTTTGGTTGGAATTTTTAGTCATTTTTGAAAAATGTGTATGATGTGAAATAAAGTTGATGGATTTATTGAGACTTGTGTTGGATGTGAAATAAAGTGATTGTTTAATGTTGGAATTTGTGTGAGATGAGATATAAAATAATTTTTTAAGTTTTTTTAAAATAAATTTAAGATTTTGGCCATGGGTAATTTTAGCCATGATTTTTAGCTCATTGCCAAACAGGGCCTTAAAGTTTGATCAATTGGCAAAAGTCAAGTGAGCAAAAAAATTTTACTTAGGACAACATAAAATTCTTTCGAGAAAACTATAATTTGTGTTAATAAATCTTAATAATTTTAAATTTTTAAACTATCAACTTGATTTTATATATGGTTTGTGTCAGACGTTAGCATGAATAAATTAAGCAACCATTTTGTTTCTAACTAATGGATAATTCAGCAGAGGGACCTAACCAAATTAAAAGATTTTTTCAAGCAATGGGGACCTGATTGAAAAAAATAAAACTGTAAAGACCTGTACGCAATTTACTGTTCAACTAACTAAATAAGTTGATTCTATGTGCAGTTGACAAGAATGGCATTCCCATTGGCTACTCGGAGGTTTACCACCCTACCATTTTTTATCTATATATATTTATGAGGATGAATAATTATTATTATTAACTGTTTATTTCTCAGAATAATAGTTGGGTCTACGTGTATCCCAGAGGAATAAGGGATCTTCTTCTACATGTGAAAGAGAGATACAGTGATCCAGACATTTACATCACAGAAAATGGTATGTAATCTATTTAAGTTACTGCAGATTGCACATATTACTTAATTTGCTTACGATTTATTTTCCTGATAATATACATAGGAGTTCTGCAAAACGCACCTGGCGACCCTTCCCCGCACCTACCAAAATCACTTGAAGATGAGATGAATGATATGTACAGGGCACAATATCAGTCCAGCCATCTAAATGAACTCGCGGAAGCCATAAGGTGTGTTACTAAAACATAAAGAATTTTACTATTAACATGACTTACTCAAAGAGGGTGGGGAGTAATCACTAGTGATATTTTAGAAAATTAAAGAAAATCATTTATATAAAGAGCGATTTTTGGCGGGCAGGATTATACGTCTTGTGTGAGAGATATAAGAATAAATTATCTTACATTAGAAAGCGGAGGGGAGCTCCTGGATAATATATGTGACATTGTTTTACATATTATACAATGCCGCAATGTCTTTTGGGAAACAAAATAGAGAGGCTAAGTTTAGTAAGTTGGTTAAAGCGAAACATATAGTGCTAGTTTTCATATATATATATATATATATGATTAATATTTATTTATCCATCCAACTGTCTTAATCATTAATTAGAACACTTTAGGACAAAAGATGAATGAATAAATAATATCTGTTTTCTGACACTTTTATCTTTTCTTGATCATTGAAAAAAAAAATACAAATCAGTCGTGGGGTGAAAGTGAAAGGTTATTTTGTGTGGTCTCTGCTGGATAGTTTTGAATGGAACTTCGGATACACCTCCAAATTTGGGCTCCATTTTGTGAATAATGCACGGCAAGTTTTGGAAGATGATTATATGGCAAGGATTCCGAAGCAATCTGCTCGATGGTACCAATGGTTTTTGAGCATGGCAAAAGCACCACAGTTGTTGAAGCTTGAAGGAGAAGACAAGACTCTGGTCTCCCCTATTCCACTTGGAAGAGCCACCCCCATTAAGAAGAAGAAAACGTCGATTGACAGCAGTACTATTCCGACTGAGTTAAAAACCAATGTTGTTTCCACTTGAAATACCTGATCTTTATATGCGAACAAACCGCTTCTATGTTAAGCTAAATTTCTTTGGAGGCTTGTGGTTAAACTTTGCTTCTTCGTGGAGTGTGTATTAGATTAAGCCGTGTATCAAAATTCTGAGTGTATTGTTGTTTGAATAAAAATGTCATTGTAATCAGCATTTTAAGCATGAAGAAGATGACAAGTTAAAATTTCTTCCTTTCTTTCAAGTTTCTCTTCTACCTCACTAAGTTAGGTAGTATTGTGCTTACCACCTTCCAACAAAGTGGTATCAGAGCTTGGTTACTTAAAGATATAGCATCAAGCAACTCTCTTTTCTTCTAATATCCATGCCTCTCTAAGGAAAACTTTGACAATTGGGTGCTTTGCATGAAGGCCATTCTTAGTTCACAAGAAATATGGAGCTTGGTGGAGAACAACTTTAAGGAGCCAGATGACGAGATGGCATTAACTCAAGCTCAAAGAGATACTCTAGAGAAGATTCGAAAGAAGGACCAATTAGACCTCACAATCATCCTCCAAGGTATAGGGGATGATATGTTTATAAAAATCGCTAATGCTACTTCCTCCAAGCAGGCATGGGATATTCTTCAAATGAATTTTGAAGGAGGTGAGAAGGTGAAAAAGGTACGTCTTCAAACTCTAAAGGGCTGAGTTTGAAGCTCTTCAAACGAAGGAGAAAGAGTCAATTTCAGACTATTTCTCAAGAGTATTGGCAATCGTCAATCAAATGAAAAAAAATGGAGAAGATGTGCAAGATCTTTGTGTTGTCGAAAAGATCCTTCACTCGTTGGATCGTAAATTTGAACATGTGGTAGTAGCCATTGAAGAAAGTAAAGATTTAGAGAATTTGAGCATTGATCAACTATGTGGATCATTGCAAGTTCACGAAAAGAGACACAACAAAAGCAAAACTAATGAAATTGAGCAAGTTTTGCAAACAAAGCTCACTTTTCACAAAAAAAGTGAAGCACATGGAGGAAGATCTCAATGGAGAGGTCGAGGACGAGGTCGTGGTCATCATCAAGGGAGAGGTGATCAAAATTCTTTCAATTTAGAAAGACATCAAGCTTCGTCAAGAAGACATGGAAGAGGAAGAGGTAGAGGAAGAGGTGATTATTCAAGATCATACAATTCAATTCAAGGTATGATAAATCTCATGTTGAATGTTACAATTGTCACAAACATAGTCATTTTTCTTAGGAATGCCAAAATACTACTAATGAGATGGAAGAAAAAGTAAATACAATTAAAGAGAAATAAGAAAGAGAAGAAGAGCCAACACTCCTACTGGCACTTCGAGATGACAAGGAAGATACAAGTTCATGGTACCTTGATAATGGAGCAAGCAATCATATGTGTGGAGATAAAAGCAAGATCGTGAAGCTTGAAGAATGAGCAATGACTTTGTCACTTTTGGTGATTCCTCCAAAGTTGAAATCAAAGGCAAAGTTATTATTTTAATTAAGTTGAAAGATGGAAGTTACAAACTTATCTAAGATGTTTACTATGTTCATAAATTGAAAATTAATATTTTGAGTTTGGGACAACTCTTGGAGAAGGGATATGAAATTCAAATGAAAGACAGATATCTTTTCATAAAAGATGACAGAGATAATCTTATTGTCAAAGTATCCATGACAAAGAATAAGATGTTCTTATTAAATCTCCAAACTGATGTGGCAAAGTATTTGAAAGCATCTGTAAAAGATCCATCATGGTGCTGGCATATGAGATTTGATCATCTCAATTTTGATGGGCTCAAATCTCTATATCAAAAGAAGATGGTCAAAGGTATTCCATATATGCAATATCCCAATTAATTATATGAAGCTTGTTTACTTGGCAAACATGCAAGAAAGAGTTTTCCAAAGGAAGCAACTTTAAGGGCAATCAAACAACTTGAGATTGTACATGCAGATGTTTATGGGCCGATCAATCCTCCATCGCTTAGTAAGAACAACTATTTGTTGTTGTTCATTGATGATTTTTCTTGAAAGATATGGGTATATTTTTTCAAGACAAAATTGAAAGTTTTTAGTGCTTTTAAGAATTTCAAAATATTTATTGAAAAAAAAGTGGTTTCAAAATCAAATCTTTGAGAACTGATAGTGGAGGTGAATTTACTTCAAATGAATTCCACTTTTTTTGCAAAACACATGAAATTCATCATTCTTTAACAGTTCCAAGATCCCACAATAGAATGGTGTAACAGAAAGAAAGAATCGAACAATCTTAAATATGGCTAGAAGCATGTTGAAAAGTAAAAGAATGCCTAAAGAATTTTGGGCGAAAGCAGTTTCTTGTGCTGTTTATCTTTAGTACTCCTAGCAAAACTGTGAAGAATATAATACCTCAAGAAGCATGAAGTGGAAATAAGCCAAATGTGTCACATTTACGAATATTTGATAGTATTGCTTATGCTCAAGTGCCTAGTCAAGAAAGATCAACGCCTGATGATCGCAGCAAAAAAGGTGTGTTCATTGGCTATGATGCAAGTTCAAAAGTCTACAAGATCTACAATCCAAGTACTGAAAAACTTTATATTAATAGAGATGTTGATTGGAGTACACAAGAGCAAGAAGTTTATGACTTTCTTTCATATTTTATAGAAGAGGAACGATAAGAAATATCTTAAGAGTATGTCACTCCACCCCCTTCTCCAACTACACCAATTACACATCATTCACAAACTAGTTCAAGTGAAGATCAAGAAGAATGAGGAGCCTTTAGGATCTTTATGAAGAAACTGAGAGGTTAGATAATCACACTTTATTTTATCTTTTCGATAATATTGAGCATTTAATTTTTGAAGAAGCTATGCAAGGCAAAAGATGGGTGAAAGCTATGGATGAAGAAATTCAGTCTATCAAGAAGAAGAAAACACAGGAATTATGTGATCTTCCTAAAGGACACTAAGTCATTGGTGTTAAGAGCTGGGTTATTGATCTTCCTAGTTGCATGCACATTTATTTCTCAAATATATGATGAGTTTTGCTCAATTTCATATTATTTTTATCTTTTTAATTGATTTTCTTTTCATCCATATAGCTGTATAGGATTTTTTTTATATCTTACAACTCATCTATTATTATTACATTTAATATAAAATTTTATTGCATTACATTTGCTTCTATATATAGTCTACTTATGTGATTCTTCTTTTATATGCTTTCTATACTAATTTGCAATCTATTTACTTGTATTAAAAGGATTTTTAATAAGTATATTATAATTTCATTGAGTACCTCATGATTTATATGATATTAATTATTTCTCTGAGTGATAATGATATATTTAAAAATTATAGTTCTTTAATTGAGATATGAACAATGATGATATTTTTGAAAATTAAGTGTCTCTAATTAAGATATGAGCAATGAAGATTTTAGATCTTGAAATTAAGACTCGGAGTGTTACCATATAGGACCAATGATTTATATCATATAATGAGGTCTATAATTTCAAATAATTTTTCTGATAATGAGCCATATGATTTATAGTGAGATTTACTGGTGCTACATTAGTTCTAGAGATCTATGATTTGTGAAATATTATGTTTTTGAAAATTTTGTTTTTAATTGAGAATAAGCCCATTTGTGCTACATGCTTTATATTATATAAATACTAATTAGTCCATGTTGACGTAGGATGTGGGGGTCCCAGGAAATACCGAAAAGAAAGAGAGTTCCGGGAGACAGCGGCGCGCAAAGAGGTGAACCTGTTAATGAAGGCTCAGGGAGAGAACCAGCTCAGAACTTCTAGAAAAGCACACAGAGATTTAAGGTGATTCAGGGAGATGATCCTCTACGTACGTCCACTGGTCGATCAGCAAGGGTATTTCACTAAAGAAAAGAGGTAGCCCTGAAGGCTTGTACAATGCTTTCTCAGGAAGAAGAAGAAGACAAGAAGAGAAGAAAAGAAAGAAAGCTCCTCAGTTGGGACCTTGTTACAAGAATCAGAGTCCAGGGGTCTTCCTCTCTCTTCCGCCGTGTGTGCTCTGTTGAGGACTGTTCAACGGTATTTGTAGCCATCAGGAGTGCGTAGCTTCACCCTGGTTTTTCGATGAAAAGGTGATGGACAGGCTCTGGGCTCGCGCCGTTTATCTGCCACTAGAGAGGTCCACAGCTGTACGAGGAGGACGATAACTTTTAATACTGGTACTTCTTTTGAGGAAGGGTGCCTGTACGGAGAACGATCGTGTTAGGTAAAGTTGATTGTGACAGGTGTTTGCTCTGTACGAGGTTACAGAGGATAATCCTGACTCGTCGTGGACGAGGTTTGGTTGTATCCTCGTGCCCAAGGTTTGACCTAGTCAAAAGTCTTGCAAAACGTGAAGCTGAGTCAGCAAATCAATCAATCAAGTGGAGGCCAGCCAGGCGCCACGTGTTCGGTCAGGATGTAGCGCAGGAACCACGTGTTAATAGTCCACTTTATAAAGAGCTATGTTTTTGCTTTTTTTGGTCTATGATCAGCTATTTACTTATCATTGTATCGATCTAGTAATCTGGTTTATGTGCCTATCTTGCATTGATATTATATTTAGTGGGACAAGATGTGGGCAATGATAATGTATTTAAAAATCAAATTTCTCTAATTAAGATGTGGCAATGATGAAATTTTTGAAACAAGTTTTTCTTTATAAGATATAAATAATGAAGATTTTCTTGAAATTTAGTCTCTTAGTACTAGAAATATAATTTTTATTATAACAAAATTATATTCAATATTATCATATAGGACCTATAATTTATCATATAATGAGGTCTATAATTTTCAATAATTCTTTTGATAATGAGCCATATGATTTATAGTGAAACTTAGCAGTACTACATTTATTTTACAGATCTATGATTTATGAAATATTATATTTTTGAAAATTTTGTACCTGATTTAGAATAAATTTTCTAAGCCCATCTATATTACATACTTTATATTATGTTAATAATGAGCTCACTTTATAAAGAGTTATATTATTATTTTTTCTGGTGTATGATCAGCTATTTATTTGTCATTTGTTGATTTAGTGATTTGATTTATATGCCTATCTTGCATTGATCTTACATTTGGTGGGATAAAATGTGGGCAAAATTCTCTAATTAAGATATGGGCAATGATGAAATTTTTGAAAATAAATTTTTGTTCGTGCTTATTACTTTGGTTGGTGACCTTACTGGTTTTCTTGCTCCTGTTCTCTATATTCTATTACGATTGTTTGGATAATTAGCTTAACTGCATTTTTCAATTAGCTTTTGCTGTCATTTCCTTTTGCTTATACTGCAGGCTGAATATGAAGTTCTAATGATACCTGTTTCGATTTGTTAGTTAATTATGATCTCTCATGAGCTACTTTTCTATTTTTTTGAATGTATTGTTGATGTTCTATTGTTCTGTTCATTTGAAGTTTTGTTGCATGCTAGTCGGTAATGAAATAGTGAAGTGATGATCTTTTTCTGTTAAAGTTTTTCAATTTGAACTTTTATTATTTTCTGAGCCCATTTATTGGATGATCATCCTCTAAATATATTATTACTGAGCCCACTTACGCAATCCCACATTATTTCATGTGTTGGGAAGAAATCCTCCAGTCCACCAAATAAATTTAAATCTAACAACCCCACATGTAGTTATTTTTTAATTGACCATTTTGAATTTTATAGGTACATCCTGAATATAAAGCTTTACAAAATAAGCCATTACCTTATTACGAAGCCATAAGGAGTATTATCAAAAATACATACGCTTTGGGTAACCATGTCGATCCACTGTTGTGCATGTCTCAAATACTAATTCTCTTGAAATGCAATTTAATGTACAAGAAAAACAAGATGTCGATAATGATGGTAACATTAATAGTCTAGGATTTATGCACGATGGTTCTAGTTTTGCAGAAAACTACGTTTTCATTCAAGATCAGGAAGTTGTTGTTAATGCTGTGTTTGGAAGTTCGGGGAAATGCACTGCAGATATTTCAACACAACGAAGACGTAGAAAAAAGAACTTGACAAAGGAGGATACTCAACCGCTAATAGATGAACTCAGGAACATGACAACTATGGCAATGCATGCCATGTATCGTGCAATGTCATATACCATAGAGGATGCATTAAAGAAACTTGCGTCACTTAAAAACCTATCAGAGACTACCTTTGTTGCCTTGATTGACTCATTTAATGCAATGTCAGATAACATTACAATTTTCATGATACTTGAAGGATCACGTTAGGAGACATGGATTGCGGCAACTCTTTTATAACATTCTCAGTTTGGTCATTTGCAAATATTTATGGATCATCCAAATCCATCTTTCTTCCCTCCAAAATTTTCTTAGTTTCATTTTAATTCACTTCATTGTAAGTTTCTTTCCTTTTGATGACACTGTTGTTTTGCTCTCTTTTTTTCAACTGCTTTTGCTATTTAATATTAATGTATGTCATGCCAGAAGAACAATAATTAAGCCTACGCTTGATAGTAATTATTGATGTGTTTGTAATATTTATGAATATAGTAACTTCTCTTATTGCAAATTTTAATTAATAGTTTGTTGTTTGTACTTGAATAATATATATTATACAAATAGATTTAAGACATTTTTATGGAGAGAAGATTACAAATTTAATAACAAATATAGATGACGAGATGATAATAATCGAGACCATAAATGAATTTGCTCAATCAAACAATCCTACTACAAGAATTCCATGCACTATGTTTGAAAGACCTTATCCTAAAAAAGTATATATATATAAGAGATTATTAATGGTCATGAAATTCAAACATATAATTGCTTTCGTATGTAGGCACAGACTTTTGTTGGTTTAAGAGACATCATGATTAGACATGGTATTCTTAGTGACACTCATTTCATACCAACGGCTGAACAACTAGATGTTTTTCTAAGAGTTGTTGCTCAAGCAGATAGTTACTATTCTATTTGTGAGTTCTTTTAACACTCATTAGAAATAGTTAGTCAAAATTTTAATTATATCTTACAAGGCATATTATTATTAAAGGACGAATATATTACACTACCTGATTCAATCGTTCCTTGTCATCTGCATATTAGGAACAACTCTAACTTTTATTCATATTTCAAAGATATTTTGGGTGCAATCAATGAAACTTATATTCCAGCAATAGTTTCTCACTAAAAATAAAAGTGACAGAGAAATAGAAAAGATTTTATATCACAGAATGTTATGGCGGCAGTTTCTTATGGCTGACAATTTGTATATATTGCAACTGACTGGGAGGGGTCAGCAGCTGACATGCACGTGTTGAAATGGACATTGGAAAGAGGCAGATTTTCTGTACCATCAGGTAAATATTACTTTTTTTTTATAAAAAGATAATTTTGTAATGATTTTTTTTTTCCAATAGAAAAGATGTATTTGGTCGACTCAGACTATGCAAACACTGACAAGTTTTTGGCACCAATTAATACGAAAGATGTCGATATCACTTGAGTAACTATCGAACTCCAATGCAGTGTAGATATGAGAAGCCGCAAGAAATATACAACCACAGGCATACTCAACTTAGAAACGTGATCGAAAGGACATTTAGTATTTCAAGGAATGGTTCAAGGTGTTAACTAATATGAAACTATTCTCATTTAGTGTGTAGACAGATACTGTACTTGCTTATTGTATTTTACATAATTATATTGGTAGGAATTATAAGCAAGACACATTCTTCAATATGTGTGAGAGTGATATGCAGCCTCTTCATAACCATGATGAGATGGCAGAGGTCGATGCCCCATCTAGACAAGTGTCGATTGGTGAACAACGAAGAGGGGAGATCATAAGAACAAATATCATCGAGCAGTTATGGATAAGTAATATTGGCATTGCTTAATGTTCATGTATTTGATAGTATCTTCATGTATTTGATACTCTTTATGGTGATGTCTCTATGTACTAAAATTTATAATACTTTTTTGTAATAATTTTATGGCGTTTTATTTTAGATTTATTTTTTTTGAAATGAGGTATTGTAATCAAATTTCTATCATTTCAATGTTAATAACCTTCTATGGTGATGTTTCTATATACTGAAATTTGTAATACTTTTTATAATAATTATAATAGTTCTATGGTGTTTTATCTTAACCATTTTTTTTAAATGAGTATTGTCAAAAGGCTTTTATTATTTTAATCTCAGCATTTTTTTCTAGCCAAGTTTAAGTTATTAAACAACCAAACAAAACATTTGCTCAACCCGAGTTAGTAGCCAAATATAATTCAGGATTAAATTTTTTAACTTAGTTGAGTTAGAATTCTTATTAGGTTGATATACCCCAGGTTAATTAACTCTATCTCAATCCAAACGGGAGGTTAGGAGAAGTAACCTCAAAATTTGCTCCAACATACGAAACTTTGAAAGGGGAACAAGGCAGAGAATATATGAAAAATAAAATAACAAAAAAAAATGACCTGATCTCCATGTCAAAGTTCGTATCCGTCCTCCATCTCCAGAGCTGCGGCCGCCGCCTCCTCTTCCTCGTCCCCAACATAGAGATAGGGATTCCTCTCCACCGGCTGGAAGTTGTAGAAGACGAAGAGGTAAAAGCCCAAGCTGACGAGCTCCACTGCCACAGTAACCACCCACTGATGCTGATAGTTGATAATGGCTTCGAGAGCTGATCCGAAGATTCTGGTGAAGTAGAGGTATCCGACGACAACGACGTAGAACTGGCGGAAGAGGGTGAGCTTCTGCAGATTCCGAGCAGCCTTTCCGTCTGTCTTGGAGGCTTCGCGGAGGTTTCTGATGGACCAGATGATGGGGAAGAAGACGGCGCAGCAGCAGACGATGTCGACGATGAGAAAGATCTTGTTCCAGAATACCCAGTCCTTCTCCGCCGGCCCAGTTTCACCGATCACCGCCGACGCGATGTTCTCCACCACTTGTAGCGGGATCACTATCATCAGCACGTTCTTCTCCCTCTCCTGAAAACATTTCATAGATTTCTGTTCCATAAAAAACTAAAATAAACATTTCATAGAAGTTTTCTCATTTGTTCCATATTGTTGTGGCTGTTGAAGGCCAAGTCTTCGCTATATTTTTGTGGGGTTGAAACATTGACAATCTTTTGAGGTATCTACATCACTTCAACATATTTGTGTAAGGCTCGCGCGCGCGGTTGGAATGTTGAGCTTCACAATACTCGAGTTAAAGATCGACTCTTTTGTATAAGTTTAATGAATATTTAATTCGGTCCTTGATCATTCTAGCTCATTTCAAGTCATCCAAAGTTCTTAATTAGAAGTGCTTTAGTTAATATATCTATCAATCCACAAATTAAAATATCTTAGGGGGGCGTTTGGTTCAATGTTATCTTGATGTTATGTTATGTTATCTAGAGAAATCAATTATTTAGTTTAATGACATCTATAAATAATCTTCTATTACATCATAAAATTGTTAATCAAAAGATGACATCTAAATGTCATGACATCTAAATTATTTAATATAACACTAAGATAGCAACGAATCAAACGGCCCCTCAAATGACTTTATTGTTTATGATCTACATATATATTATTTACTGAAGAAAAATGTTGTGAGTCTTCAATAACTGACACCCATTATAGTTTGGCATTTTATTTAGTAAATTAAAATCTTAAATTTTCATTGATTAATTTATTCATCAAAATTATATAGCATTAGTTTTTATAGAATGGTGCTCTAAAAGAAGGATTTACTATATATACATATATATGATTGAAAACATTCAAATTTTAACATGTATGAAGTTATTAAAGTTGCTTAAAATAAAAGGCCAACGGATCTCCTGGGAGCTTATGCAAACCTGGAGGTAGGGTTTGAGGAAGGACCAGCCGGTTCCGATTAAGACGATGACGGTGAAGAGAAGAATCCCCTTGAAGAACCCAAAGACGTAGAAGGCGACGTCCCATCCATGGGCCGTCCCTGTCCTCTTCACGAACCACAGGTCCTCCGACGCGCACACCATCTTCAACCCCTTGAACAGCAGCAGCGCCGCCATAACAAGGTGAATCGTCTCCAACGTCGGCCGCTGCCGGACGCAAACCCTAATCCACGCCGCCAGGAATGCGGCGTACGCCAGAAAGAACCCGAAGTAGATCGACGGCAACTGTGCCTTTCCCGCCGGCAGGTAATCCCTAACTCCACCGCCTTCAAGGTTGTACATTTCGGTCCTGACGTCCATGGTCACCTCGACGCCGTTCTGAGCGCAGTTGACGAAGAGGAGGGTGTACTCGTCGGAGGCGGCGATGGTGACGGATCCATTGCCGGAGGAGGTGCGGGCGTCGAGGTTCTGGAAGGTGAGGAGGGTGAAGACGAAGCGGCTGGAGAGAGGGCAGAAGCTCTGGTGCTCGGCCTCAGCGAAGAAGGATTCGTTGGCGATGAAAGGGAAGAAGGTGTTGGGGACGAGGATGAAGCCGTGGGAGGAGGGATTGAGGTTGGGGGGGTGGGGCCGTAGGGTGGCGTGGGAGATGGAGACGGAGGCGGCTCCGCTGGGGGAGAATCCGAACTGCTCGAAGAGGATGATGGCGCGAGAGTCGGATTGGATGTAGGTTTTCTTGATCTCGGAGATGGCGAGGTTGGGGAGGAAGATGATGAGGAGGAGGAGGCGGAGGAGGGAATGGTGGTGGTGGCGGAGTGGTGGCAGAAGGGCGGCCATGGAGGAGGGAGGAGATGTTCTTTTTGTTTGTCTTCTGTTTTTTAGTCTGATTTTTTTTGTTTTATTTTTTTTTATTTTATTTTATGAAAAAAAGGGAAAGGCAAAAGTTGTTGGTTGGAGTCGGGGAGAGAGAGAGAGAGAGCTCCGTCTTGCATGGCGCCGATTGGGGAGAAGTGGGAGAGCTTGGTCCTTCACCAGTCCTATTATCCTTTGTTTGGTTAAAGTACAATCAGGTACCTGAGATTTATCCCATCTTTTATATAAATTCATAATTCTTTTAATATTTTCTCCTTACTTTTTTTTTCATTAAAATTTAAATTAAAGTTGGTTGGTTCATGAGATTTCAAGTTTAAGTTCTATATCGCCCATCTAAATAGCTTTCATTTTGTTTCATCGAGATCAAACATGAATCTCAGATGCACATTTGGATTGCCAATTGATTATGAGGCCTTGTTTTTGTAAAACGTACTTTTGGGATTGTTTAATTGTTTTGGAGATAAAAAAGAGAAAAATGTTAGAACAAAATCTCTAATTCAATATGAAAAAGAGAATTTTTTCAGGATTTAATAAGAGATAAAAGTCAAATATACCACATAATAATAGCAATCGAGAAAGAAAGTAGGAAGACACCAAAATTTATGTAGTTTGGCTATGAAATAGTCTACTTCCTTAGATGTGTGAAAATATACCTTAAACTTTGATGGTCACTGAATAATTCACACTTAACCTCATATAAATAATGTTGTCATATTTTCAAGGCAAAATAATTGCTGCCAACTCCAAACATGAATTGGATAGTTCTTTTCGTGGGGTCACAGTTAACGCGAATCATAAGCTATCACATGACCACGCTGCATAAGAACACACCCAAGTCCTTGGAATGAAGCGTCACCCAGTCCCACCTAACATCGGGGACAACGATTGTCCCACTAAACATCAGGGACGATAAATGTCTCAATCGGTTCTAATTTCTCGGTGTATTGCCTCTCCGCCCAAACTCACTGGAATGGTCCTCAGCGACTACCCATAGTACCATATATTTTAGCTCACTATCAATACTATCCTCAGCGGTAGACTGGTCTTACGTCATCATCATCATTGCCAATACTACCCTCAGCGGTAGACTGGACTTACAACATCATCTTTGCTAATGCTACTCTCAGCGGTAGACTAGACTTACAGTATCATCTTTGCCGATGCTACCCTTAGTAGTAGATTGAACTTATAGTATATTTATATGCAACGAGAAATCGAAAATCACCTTTTCTTTCCTTTTCTCTCACAGTTCATTTTTTTAACAATCCTTTAGAGTTGGCTTTCAAGTTACTCTCCGTATCATTATGTTATTCAGTTAACAAGAAGGTAATAGAGCAATCATAGAATTTCTTCACACAGATATTTAGTTATAAATCAGAAATTTCATGCACATTTTTAAAAACAAAAACATGCATACCTTTTCGTAAAAAGTAAAAGATTCATAGCTCTATCTCCTTTATATTTATATGCATGAGATTTGCCTACCTTGCATCTGCCATTATCAAGGAAATAAATGAATATTAACTTGGAATCTCCTCTACTTCAGGTTCGTCCTGTTCGCTGGGCTACTTTAGTTTTCAGGAAAGCAGAATTCACAAAAAGAGTTAATGAGAGAGAAAAAACAGACTTAGAGAATATATATTCTCTCGCATGTTTTTATGCAACTCAACACGTGACACGACTAAGAGCTCGCTCGCACCAACTCTTTAGAACTTGCCCACCAACTGCATACTATCCCAACATCTGACTTCAGGATTAGTTATACACGTGGCACCAAAAATTCATACTACATAACATCATTCACGAGGTTATGCTTAACCCGAGGTTTCACATTTCTTATGCACGACGGTACGTCTTAACCCAGGGTTTCACGTTCATTTAGTTAATTATGAAAGGGTCGCATTACCCATCCATTCTTAGTTAATTATGCTATGCACACTCAAAATATTACAAAATCTCACATACACACACTTTAACTTGTTTCTATTATAATGAGTAATCATAATTTTTCAATAACCTAACTATAGTTAGGTTACAAAAAATTTGAGACATTCATCATATTATTTTAAGAATATTTAAATATATTTTAAGTGAAAATCCTAAAACATTGATGTTTAAGTGGTGGCAAGGAAAGGAGACATCTGCGACGTGAATTGATTTTAGGATAAATCAGCGCTTTAGTGTGGCATTGAGAAAGAAAAAAAATACATACCATTAAGGGTAAAAATATAATTTTAATGATTTGCTAACGAAATATTTTTTTTTAAATAGATTTTGACTGAGTTTTAACTCAAGTGTGTGAATGTAAGATTTTGTAATGTTTTGAGTGCATAGCATAATTAACTAAGAATAGATGGGTAACACATAAATAAAGTTAAATAGTATAGCCTGTAGGTAATTATCCCTTTTATTTTATATAAATGTTATTTAAAAATATAATTGTAATATAATTATAAAAAGCTTTCTGCCAAAATAGGATTTTATTTGTTTTTGTCTCAAACAGATCTTAATTGCCGTAATAGTTGAACTATGCTATTTTAATCATTTTTATAGTTTAAATCTCTTACTGCCAATTCATGTTCTTATATATATCAGTTATTACCATCAGATTAAAATCATTAAAAGTGACAATTAATATTCATTAGTAAATATTTTCATAAGAAAATAAGTGCATGCGATCCCACTAAGTTGAAATCGAATACTCGACTCTTTACTCTTCTTACAGTAAAGCTCAAGAATTCATCCCCCATATTCAATCATCCTCATAAGCACGGCCCAGCAATCAGGTATATATCTTGATTGTTCCGTTTATATTTTGTTTAATGTTCTCTTTTTCTTCTTTGGTACTCTTCTACTTTCTGAACAAAATAATAATATTAATTTATTTGATTAACTGTTCTGAATTTTTAGTAAAAACTAAATCTCTAGAAAACACTAGTGTGAGAGATTTGATCTTTCTTGCAATACACATAAAGACTTAATCTACCACCGCAGATAGCCAGGATGCATAAGATTGTGAATTTTTGATGTGCTCAGCGATAAATTACCAAAAATCTAATGTCGACAGTGCTTAACAAATATGGAAAAGGATTGAGACCAAGCACATTTTTATTCGAACAACAATACATTCTCAGAATTAGAACACATAGATTGTCTAATGCATGCTCTCCATGAAGGAGCAAAGTTTCATCATAAACCAACAAGTAAGATTCAGCTTAACAATGAAGCTGTTTATTAGCATATAAAAGTTGGATCCTTCAAGTAGAAACCGTGATAGTTTTTGACTCAGTTGGAACACTTTTGCTATCTATGATCTTTTTCCTCCCCCTAATGGGAGTTGCTCTTCCAGTTGGGATGGACGCACAGTCTTCTTCTTTAAACTCAACCAATGGTGGTGGCGGTGCTTTTGCAATGCTCAAAAACCATTTATACCATCGAGCAGAATACTTCGGAATTCTTGGCATATCATCTTGCTTTTCTCGCCGAGTAATTTCTAGAGAATTGTTCACATAATATAACCCAAATTTAGAAGTGTATCCAAAGTTCCATTCAAAGCTATCCAGCAGAGACCACAAGAAATATCCTTTCACTTTCACCCCAAGCCTGATTTTTTTTTTTTTTTTTCAGTTCAACAAGAAAAATAAGTGTCAGAAAACTAACTGATATATATTTTTTTTCTATATATTAGTAGCACACACCTTATGGCTTCCACCAGTTCATGCAAATGAACGGACTGATACTGTGTCCTATATACGTCATTCATCTCATCTTCAAGAGATAAATGTTCTGGCTGATTTTGCAGAACTCCTACATATTTTCAGAAAAATAAACTGTGACCAAATTCAGTTGGGCAAAATAAATCAAAGCCAAATTTTATTATGGATATGCATGATTAGACCTCATGAGCTCAAACTTGAATTAAAATTTTTTCGGTTAATTTAAAATTTTAAGTATAAATGACTCATATAATTTAAATTATTTATTTCATCTTAATTTAATGATTAGAAATTAAAAAAAAAAAAATCTATTCACTATGATAAAATTTTTAATATAGTTATTCATTAGATTACTAAAATAAATTAATATGTGTAGAAGCAGGTTTTTATATATATATATATAATATTTTTTTTTAAAAAAAATAGTTTAATTTTGAGTTGCTCGACCAGATCTTATGCTGGCTAATGACTGGATAGATAAAAATCTCATGCTATAAAGTAGCTCATTAGCGGGTTTTGCTATATTGAGCTGATTTTAATTCGATAAATCAAACTTTGATTGATATTCGAGCCAAATTAACTATCTTAATTGTATGCATACCATTTTCTGTGATGTAAATATCTGGATCACTGTATCTCTCCTTCACGTGTAGAAGGAGGTCCTTTATTCCTCTAGGATACACGTTGACCCAACTATCTGCCTGAGAAATAAAAAGGTAATAATAATCTATGATTAAATAATAATAATAATAATAATAATAATAATAATAATAATAGTAATTCATTCTATAAATATATGTAAATAAAAAATGGTAGGGCGGCAAACCTCGCTGTAGCCAATGGGAATACCGTCCTTGTCAGCTGTACATCGAATCAATTAGTTAATAAATTACGTACAGGTTTTACTTACAGGTCTATATAGATTGAAATTTTTTTTAATCAGGTCCCTATTGCTTGCAAATTCTTTTAATTTGGTTAGGTCCCTCTTCTTAAGTAACCATTAGTTAGAAACGAAATGGTTACTTAATTTATTCATGCTAACGTTTGACACAAACAATATATATATATATATATATATATATATATATATATATATATATAAAATGAAGATGATTGTATAAAAAACTTAAAATTATTAGTATTTATAAACACAAACTACAAATTTTAAAAATTTGTTGACTTCATGTAAAAATATCTAATTAATTTGAATAAATTCAAAGAAGTTCATACTTCGGGTATTGATGCGGGCATCATCAATATATACAGTTGGCTTGAAATCCTTTGTGAAACCTCGATTTTGAGCGTAGCTTGATGTGTAGTAATTGAGGCCAACAAAATCAAAAGAATTTATCAGGCTTGTTGACTCTTCAGATGTAAAGGTAGGAAGTCTGTCTCCCACCAAAGACTTCATGGAGAACGGATAATCACCAAACTTTATTGGATCCATAAACCTAAATATATAGGAACAACCAATGTATTTAAATTATTTTTTTTACAAAGTAGACGTATAATTAAAATCATTAATTAACAGTAATTGAGCTGGGGTTAAAACCTAACAATATTGATTTGGATATAATTAATGAACATGATTTACTTACCATCCTATGTTAAAGTCATTGCCTCTTTTTTGTGCTTCAATATTTTGAGGGCTATTGTCAAAAGGAATTAGCCAATCTGCAAGCAATGTAATTCCTATTTTTCCTCCATGTATTGGCTGAAAATGCATTAATCACGTATACATCACGTTTCACAAAATAACTTCTTTAACAATATTGTAAAATTAATATAAGAAGAAAATGAAATTATTTTGTACCTGATATTCCTTTTTATAAAGTTGCACTACTTCGGCATGAGCTAAGAGCAAATTGTGGCCAACAATATATGGCTCTCGTATGGAGTCTCCGGCTTGACATTCATAAACTTGGCCTCCATACTCAAACTTAGGAGGAGTGCAACGACCTGGTGCATGTGATCCTAAGCCATACCCTAAGAAGCAGAAGGTCAAGGGCTCATTCAACGTTATCCAATGTTTTACTTCTTTACCAAAATGATCAAAACAAGTCTTTGCAAAGTATTTGTAATCCGATCTGCAACAAGCACAAAAACAATTGTCTTCCACATCTCTCAAAAATAATTTAAAAAAAAAAACACTTTTCTCGCACAATTATATATTGAACTCAAAAACTAATGTAGAAAATCGAATGTATTTATGTTGTTCTATTTTCAAATATAAACAATCTAGAAGTTGCTTACATTATATGTTTGTCTAAAAAGCCATTATACTCTTCTTCTAACGCTTGGGGGACATCCCAATGGAATATTGTAACAAAGGGTTCTATATCTGCATAAATCAAGCAAAAAAAATGTTCATTTATAACGAGTTCAATATTTGAAATATGAAATAATTGCATAGCTCATGATCTCCTCTTACTTTTATCTCGTAATTCCCGAATCAGTTTCTTGTAGTACTCAATTCCTTTTGGATTTACTGTACGACCATCTGGTAATATTCTTGACCAAGAAATGGAGAACCTATAAACGTTTACACCTAATTCTACTAGTCTATCCACATCTTCCTACAAATTCACATAATTGTACACAGATTTTTCATTAGTCACTCTATCCTCTTATAAGTTATATAAATATATATATTCCAGCTACCTTGTGGTGGTAGTAGGAACCTGCTCCTGGCTCTCCGTCTCTTCCGTCCAAAATTTTGTCTGAAAAAACAAACAAGGATTAATCACATTTGAGCAACAAGATTTGCACCAATTACACTCAGGTCCATAAAATAATTACATATAAGACACAAAATTTGATAAAATTATATGTTTTAGGTAACGTTTCGAAAAAAAGACGAAATAAATTACTGATATATTTTTATAGACCTTATCTTATTGTTTGTGGTTCACAAGTCTGCAAAAGAGACTTTCTTTTTGCTAGGTTGAGTTTAAATTATAATACATATATAGTTAATTTATGAAAATTAAACTTTAGGTCAGTTTAAGATTTTTTGTTTAATTTTTGGTATAAAGGTAATTTAATGCATGAGATAAGTGGGCCTCATTGCATTAATAATGCTATAGTAAGTTTAGGCCCACTTAGTAAATACATGAATGATGAAGCCAGTCAGCCGCCGAAAACTAGAAAACAAAAAATCATGTTTAGATTAATTCTTATTGGACCGGTTCGGTCCAATGTCGATGTCAAGTTGAGCCAACTCATTACACATCCCAAATGTAGAGCTTGAAAACCTCGATTATGTTCGCAGAAATAATCCCATATACTCGGTCCTCTTCCATCTACATTTGTAGCACCCTCCACCTGAAGCCCAATTAAAACAAGAAATTACTGAAACAAACCTAAAAAAGAAATAAATAAATTTATTGAGATTAAAAGATATATATATATATAATATTATGTTAGAAAATAGCGGTTATAATTGTATTTTTTGGTCATTCAACACTCTTTCGTGGTATTGCTGTGGTTCTAATGGATTAATTATAGAACAACTTTGAGATAACCGACAATCTATTCGAATCGATTATTTGATAAACTGTTATATGTTTAATTTATTCTAAGTCCTCTTTATATTTTGAATAATAATATATGTGATAGTTATTATAATGTTGTATTGAGAGTAGACTGGAGCTTAAACATGCATTTGGTCATTTATTTGTATGCTTATTACTTGATTCCTTATAAGATTTAAATTTGTTTGTTTTTTTAATTGCTGTATTATATGCATTAAACTTTGATATATTAGTTCAGCCAATTGCATGCACTTAAATCATATGATAAAAACTTTACAAGTTATATGACATTTTTTTTAGATAATAATTATTGTATAACATTTATTCCCTTGAAATACTCTTTAAAGCTCATATTGGAGACAAGATTCATTATATTGTTCATTTCTGAAAGTATATAACCATACTCAGGCCAGATCTGGCTCGAAAGGCCTAGTTCGAGTCTTATTCGTGTCCAAGGACCTTGGGTCAATTTTGATTCTTGAAATGATGGGACCCTATTTGGTTCTAGCCCATAGTTTGTATAAAATCAATTCGAATTGAACTTAGCTGCATTTTAATCGGTACGCTTATTTATTTGTAAAGATTAATTTTAACAAATTTAAAATTATTTTAAATTTTGATATAAATATTTTTTATTAAAAATTATGAATGATGAAAAATAAAATTAGTTACTGTATTAGGGTGTGTGAGGTATATGATATAAGTTGGTTATTATTTTGGTATGTAAGATATAAAATAAAATTAATTTTTTATTTTAAATTATATGTGTGATGTGAAATATAGTTAATTTTAATATTAAAATTTATGTATGATATGACATACTTAATTTAAATTAACTAGATTTATTTTAAATTGATCAAATAAATATGAAGTTAAAGATGAGGCCAATAATATTTGGTGCTAACTAGGCTTAGCAATAGGTCAGATCTTGATCACATGTGAATCGATCGGAGTCTTGGTTTGAAAATAAATCTTTTTGACCTAATTAATGTTCCTATCAAATGATTCGACTCAATAAATTTAGATTTTGTGATTTGTGTCTACTATGATCTAATTCAATGTTGATCTCACAATTATATATAGTATGATAAAATTTTAGAAATTTTTTTATTATTTAATAATGCAGTTTATTTTAATTTATGTCTTAATTTATTTTTATAGTTTTTATTATAGATATTTTTCACTGTATATATTAATTATTTTTTGTTTAATTTTATTTGATTTCTAAGAAGAAAATTTCATCGATCATGAGTTATGGATTTAATTAATCTGAATGTTATCTGGGTCGATTTAGGATCATATTCCAAATTTGAATCATCAATGACTGCAGGCAGGCATAGCGATGACCGCTGTTCTGGGAAGAGAAATTTTACACAAAATTGACATTTAAAATGTAATTTAAATATTTTATTTTTTTAATTTAATGATTAAAACATTACTCAAAAAATACATCAAGATGTCGTCATATAACATTTAGATATATAGTACGTATAAGATAGCATTATTAAGATATTATTAAGAGAGCGTTTGGTTCAGTGTTATCTCAATGTCAATATTATTTAGATGTCATGTTATCTAAATGTCATTGTTATTCATCAGTGGACATTTGTTTGATTCAATGTTATGATATTTAAAAATATAAATGCTATCCAAATTATTTTTATTTACTTGAAAGTTATTGACATTATAATGACAAATGGACGGTATTATCTTGAGATATCACCCGATTTGGAGTGACATTTAGATATCAGCGTGCATGTAATGACATTTTTATAATTATTATAATATTATTTAAAGATATTATTAAATTAAATAATTACTTTTTATAAATAATATAATATAATATTGAGATAACACTGAACCAAACGTCCCCTAAATCAAATGCATTATTTAGAGTTAAAAAGATCTAATTAACAAAATTTCTCTTATATTTTTCATCTCTACTTCGGTTTATATTGTTTCTGAGGCAACAGCGGGAGACAGAAAAAAAAAGAGCGGTCTCCCTCAAATCCTTTTGGAAGGTTTTTGGTCGAACTTTAAGGCCCTGTTTGGCAATAGGCTAAAAATCATGGCTAAAATTACCCATGGCCAAAATCTTAAATTTATTTTAAAAAAAACTTAAAAAATTATTTTATATCTCATCTCACACAAATTCCAACATTAAACAATCACTTTATTTCACATCCAACACAATTCTCAATAAATCAATTAATTTTATTTCACATCATACACAATTTTTAATATAACCAACTTATTTTATTTCACATCATACACATTTTTCAAAAATCATTAAAAATTCCAACCAAATCTTCTTTTTTTTCTTATTACCAAATAGAGCCTAAAGCTTTAATTTTGATTATATTTAGTTATTTATAGTGAGGAAGTTAAGTCAGACATTCACTATAAACCTGGTAAGCAGCAGAAGCAGCTCCGAAGGCAAAGCCTGCAGGGAATCCTGCGTGAGCGTTGCCGAACACTCTTTCTGAAGAGCAACGGACGGTGGCGGCAGCACGGTTTGGGTTCGTCCGGCCGCCGAGGGGCTGTCGAACCCTGGGTGATATGAAAGAAGCCATTTTCTCCATCTTGGTGCCATTGATGGGCAGCGTAGCCAGAGGAAGAAGAGCCATTTATATAACTTGTAGATCTCTCTTGCATATAACTTAAATTTATAGGCAAGCTAGCTAATATCTTAAGCACATTTGTGTGGTCAATGTTTTTTCGATTTATGAGGTCAATATATATCACGATGATGTCAGGGTAAATTATGCGGTTTTAAGTCAACCATGCAGTCTTTTTTTATTATTTTTGGATATCACAATTTCTATTATTTTATTTAAAAATTATAATTAATTCGAACTTGAGAGCTCCTCATATTCAAGCAAGCTTCTTCTCTATTAAGTTGAAAGAACACTACATCAACCATCTCATATCAAATTTTCTAGATAAATTTTGGCAGACTTAAACTGTGTTAAGTCAAAGTGAGCTGCATTTTTAAACTACAAAGACTACAAAGAGATTTTTGGGATTGAGCCTCAAGCAATAATTTAAGATAGTCTCCAAGTAAAGCTACCAAATCCTTTATTTGGGTTTGCCTTTAGATCTTGTTGTCACTCTTCTTAAAGAGATTAGCCAGATAAACTCCAAACCTAAAGAGAACGGAGTTCATGTTTACAATATTTCAACAAACTTTCATATGCTTCCAAGAGTTCCTTAATTTCCTCAACACACCTTGTAACGTCCCTGCTTCAAATATTAAGGTGTTGATAGTGTTGTCCATTTTGGTTCACTAGGTCTTATGATTATGTCTTCCAAAAGGCATCTTGAAATCTTAAGTCATGATCGTATGTATACGGTCTTGTAAATCTTCTTCACTTTCAGGCATAAAATAATTTATTTTTGTGCTTTTTTCACAAGCCTAGAAGTCTTCTAAGACCCTCTCCATGCGCCAAATTAATTCCATTTCTCTCGGGCATCAAATGACGATCACTCTTCACCTTCCTTATGGCCACAAATCATCATAGGTCCACTAGCTTCCACACCTAGTCTTAAATTATATTATAATATAAGAGGTCAGGTATGATGCATACAATAACTCAATTTTAGATATTAAGATATTGTTCACTTTTGCTCATAGGGCCATACAAATTTGTCCTTCAAAAGGTTCCCTAATTTCTTAAGATCAAACTTTTCGATGAAAGGCAATTCATTTATGTCAGTTTCATCGGTCTTAAACACTTGTTAGGAGTTGCCCTAACATCAATATTGTTTTCTTAAAATATCACCCTGGGATCATGTACATATCGTCCACTTCAACCATGAATCACATCTTCTAACAACTAAAAATGCAATTTCGACGACGATTCTCCTGCCCACATGTGCAACAATTTTAACAACTCCAAAGATCTACCCAATTTGTTGAGCTAGTTATCAAACAAATTAAACAAGTCAAGAAGGTGCATGATTGCACCTCCATTTCTTAAAACACTTTTGACCAGTGGGTGTACAAAAATTACCAATGATTCCCCAATGCCTTCACAACCATCCTTGACTCTACATACTAGTTTTCTTCCAAGAAGAAAGGATGATTGGGAGTATTCTCATATCATCTTCTAGAGAGATATCATAGAATCTCCCCAGCCTTGCTTCTGTTGCGTTGACATTCTCCTTCCTTATTCCAACCTTATAATCTCATCCAATCAATTAATGAACCCTTTTTGAGCTAGTAGAACTTTGGTTGGCATGACTAATGGATATAGGAAGATTTCTCTAATCACATAAATATTTGTGTTCTCTTTTCCTTTTTTGTTCTTCTTATCTCTCCGCCTTTTTGTAAAGCTACAATGCGTCCAAAAATCGATTTTCTTCTCTGATCAAGATCCAACACCTATACTCGACCAAACACTTTTTCATCAACATTAAAAAAATTATTTGTCAAAAGTGAAACTATTTAACATTTAAGTCATATGTTTTGTATGATGTTTTAGCTCATATTATTTATTATAAGTTGTCAATAAGAATATATAAGGACATGCGTAAGCCGTTATTATTATTTACGAATACTATTATATAAACTCTCTTTTAATAAATCAGATGGTGCCGATAACACGAAGAAATAAGTGAAAATTGAGATAAATAGGAGCACAAAATTTTATCAAAAAATAAGATTGATCAAAGAATTTCACATTGTTTTGACATGTTTAAAGATGCACTGTAAGAAGAAAGTACAAAAAATACAATCTTAAGTAAAAGAACCAATTACAGTTTTGAGTTTGGATAATGACGATGCAATTTCTAAGATAAGAAATATTAGCTAGTATAAAAAAGTGAGGTAAGAAAAAGTGGTGTGTTTATGGGTAATTATATAAATTAGGAAATAAAAAATTAAATAAAATGTTGTAATTTCAAATGGGCAAAGTTACTATATATATTTTCATATCAATTCATTTCTTTACACACCCATTTGTTTCCAAATTTAATTTAATGTGATCCATAGCTCATTTCAATGTCAGATATTTTGGAGAGTCCTGCTAGAAAATTTCATTGACTGATCATCAATAAAATGATTAATAGTGATTTAAGACTTTAATTTATTAAATTATTTAATAAATTAAATT
Source organism: Apostasia ramifera (assembly GCA_019297695.1). Taxonomy (NCBI): domain Eukaryota; kingdom Viridiplantae; phylum Streptophyta; class Magnoliopsida; order Asparagales; family Orchidaceae; genus Apostasia; species Apostasia ramifera. The sequence goes on from JAEMOT010001171.1 coordinate 27,897, forward strand.
TTAATCTATTAGATAATTTAGTAAAATAAAGATCTACATCATTATGATATTTTTTATATTAAAATAAAATATCTTCTACCTATTTTTTTTTTTCTCCAAGTAATTCCCGTATTTAAGTGTTCTACTTACCTATTTTTCTTAGACATCTTTTTCGAAAAAGATAAGCGAAAATGATGTGCAAGAAAATTTGTGTACATGAACAACCTTCACAAAATGTGCAAAGAAATTTATGTCCAGAAAGGATAACTTGATGCACCACATAAAACATGATTTATTCATTTAATACTGGTAGTATGCACTTTACAACTTGGGTGAATTATATTTAGATCCCTGAGTTTAAGATATGCAGAGGGAGCCGAGGGCAACCCCCTTCCCTCTCCCAAACTAGAGAAGCATGGGAGGGAAGAGGGAAATTAGGAAGAAAGAGTGGGATGAGAGGGTAAATTTGTAATTTTAAAAAATTTTAACAATAAAAGTTATAAAAGAACTCATTTGATAATTATATCAAAAGTTAAAGACTCGAATGTCAAATATTTAGAATCATAAATCTGCAAGATACTATTATGCCATAAACTCAAACATTTAAATGTAATTTATCCTTATATGTAATACCATCTATGTCATGTAAGCTAGAAGTAGCTTTGAGTCGATTTCGAGTGGGCCAGGCTAAACTTGAAATTGAAAATTTTGATTTCCAATCAAGTTCGATTCGAGTATGCTAAACTTTGTTTGATTTTGAGCTGATTTTCAAGTTTAACTAAGCCAAATTATAAGGTTTATTTTTTTATAAAAATATCTATTATTTATATTAAGTATATTAGAGAGAGGGGAGGGAGAGTGGGAATGCGAGAGAGGGAGCCGATAGGCAGACCCCTTCCATCTCTGTCGCTCGTTTGCCCAGGCTGGAGAAGCAATGGAGGGGAGAGGGAAAGGAAGAGAGAGAGGGATGGGAGGGTAAATTTGTAATTTTTAAAATTTTAACAATAAAAATTATAAAAAATCTGCATGATATTATTGTGTTATAAATGCAAAGACTTGAATGTAATTTCTTACATGTAACACCATCTATGTCGTGTAAGCTAGAAGTGACTTTGAGTCGATTTAGAGCGAGTCATGCTAAACTTGAAATTAAAAATTTTGATTTTCAGTCAAGTTCAATTCAAGCCTCCTAAACTTTGTTTAATTTTAAATTGATTTTTGAGTTTAAGCCAGCTTAATTATAGTTTTATTTTTTTTTATAAAATTATCTATTATTTATATTAGCTATATTAGTAGAAGGAGAGGAAGAGAGAGAAAGAGAGAGAAAGAGAGAGAAAGAGAGAGGGGGAGCCAATGGGTGTCCCCCTTCCTTCTCTATCGGCCATCTGCCTAGGCTGGAGAAGTGTCCCAAATATTAAAAATTAAAAATTATAAATTTGCATGATATTATTATAACATAATGATGGCAAAATAGATAATAACGTTATTAGCAGGATTCAAGCAGGATAGGTAAAATAGAGAAATGCTTATGGTGTGTTGTGAGATAGAAAAATCTCATCCAGAATCAAAGGTAAATTTTATAAAACTGTAGTAAGACCAGCGATGATATATGGTACTGAATGTTGGCCTGTAAAAAGGAAACATATAAATAAAATAAATATTGCAAAAATGAGGATGTTAAGGTGGATGTGTGGATATACATGAAAGGATAGAATGAGAAATGAGTATATCCGAAAGAAAATTAGTGTTGTATCAATTGAGGATAAACTTAGAGAAAGTCGGCTTAAATGGTTTGGACATCTAAATCGTAGGTCGATTGAAGCTCCAGTTAGAAAAATTGAGTTATTGAATTTTGCCCATGTACAAACACTACAACAAATAAGATAATTAACATGAGTGTTTTAACAATGTTAATTATAAAATCACTCATGTTATTTTAATTTAACATAAGTTAAAAAATCATGTGGTACTCATATTAAACCTTTTCACGTTAACTATATTTTGCTCTAACATAAGTAAAAATTACTTATGTTAATACATTATACTTAACATAAATGCATGCACTCACATTAATATTTTTAATTATAATTATCTAATATAATTAATTTTTTATATTATTATTTATAAATAAAATTAAAAATTATATATTACTAAACTCTTATTACTTTTATTTCAAGTTATAATTAGTATTATGAAAATACAAAATTTAAAGCCATCAACAATCAAAATATTAAATTATTTATTAATTCATTACAAATAAGTATAATTTAAAATTTTTTATATTTAGAATATAAAAGACAAATAATGTAATACATAATTTTAATACTTTTTACATCTAAAATAAATATAAAATTTTTATTAAATGATAACTAATAATTAAAATAAAAAATGAGCATATTAAACAATACATACATAAATTTAATAATAAAAATTAATAATGAAATGATCAGATGAATTATGACAACTTTTACCAATACATTAGTTTCAAAATTAAAAAAAAAATTACATAGAAACATAATCTTAATCAGCAGATTGAATAATCAACTTTTTTAAAGCACCAATATCTAAATCCTTAAAAGCTGCAATGTCAGCTTTTATTTTCTCAATTTTCTTCTTTAATTGCAAATTCTCCACTAATAAAATCTTTTTTTCTGGATCCTGTTGCAATTTTTTTTTTAACACCGCTTCCATAACAAGTAATGTGTGAATGAACAAGAGGGCCGAAGCAATGCTCTATAATCTCGATATGAGATGCATGAGGCTCTGCTAAAGTGGCTGCTACTAACTCCTACAATCAATAAATAAAAAAAGTTATAATATTTTTAATAAATAGTAGCACATAAAAATCAAATATACTTACATGTTTTTTAATTGAATTTTCATCAATTAGTGTATCTCTTTTTTTTCTAGTTTCATAAAACATTTCAGCAGAATTTAGTGGGAGTTCATGAGCTCCACCCTATTAATGAAAAAAATTATAAAAATTATAATGAATGATAGACAATTAATCTAAATAATTGAATAATATAATCTTCTCAAACATTATCGTTCTAAATGGTTTGCTTCCTGTTCGATGCATTGCCCTTTTACTCTCTCTATTCCTTTTATTTTGCTGAAATTCGGCCGTAGCCTATAATACTATAACAGTAAAAAGATACATCAGGTACAAAAGGTTCGATCCTCGTTGAGGATCGCACAAAAATCAAGTGGGAGGGACATGCCCCTACGCCACTCTGTGTCATCGAAACAAGAAAAGGAAGCTACAAAGCCTGCCGCTCTATTAGCGGCTCTATAAACATGAGATATCCTATATGCCTTGAAGGCACAAAAAAGCTCAGCAATCTGGGCCATGGTCTTGTCGGAAGGGTGTCCTCTGGCTGTCCGGTGAAGGTCCGCAATAGTGATGGCAGAGTCGCCCTCTATCCAAATCCCGTCCATCGTATCCGCCCACTCTTGGGCGGCTGTCATCGCGATGAGTGCTCCCGTCGCTTCTGCTGTAGTAGTGGCATGAGTGTAGAGCTTGTAGCCAGTCGCTAGTAGAAGGTTGCCACAGTGATCCCGCAAAACCCCCCCTGCGCCTGCCGCACCGTTCTGTTTAACAGAGCCGTCAAAGTTCACCTTAATCCATCGTGGGGGTGGGGGATCCCAATGGGATGCAGAGGGGTAACAACAGCCTTCAAGGCTGTTGGGATCCCAGTTCCCCACGTTGGATGAAGGTTATTCTTAGGCCTCGCTAAAAGAAATAAGTGCAGCGATAACTCTAAGCAACGGAAAAGGTTTGTTGTGGACGCGACCGTTGCGAGCTCTCCATGAGTGGTACAAGGCCGCCACCCATTTAATTGCCTGAGGGTCAGCTGAATTTTTCTGGACTCTTGATTGCAGGTTGCCGAGGAAGAGCTTCAACAAGTGAGTATTGCGAGAGGGTAATGGAAGATTTCCCTCAGCCGGACCAGCCATCGTTGCTGGATGCGCTGCAGGAATGCTTCCCGTTGTAACGGCTGCAGGGAGCGCAGCTGTTGCTCCTGCTGTGGTGTCGTCGGGAACTGATTTGGCTGCTACCGCTAATAGAGCTAAATACATCTCATTTAATTTCTTACACTAAAATTTTTAGTGTAATCTTTATGTTAAATAAAAATTTATCTCATACTATAATAATCAAATAATAGTAAGTAAAGTCAACAATGCTCCAGAGCATATAGTAAGTAAAGTCAACAATAATTTTTTTTTATAATAGAGAAAGTTCATTATAAAATACTCTAGGGCAAAAATAATGTCCACAATAGCTTAATCAGACACAATTTGAGGGTTAGTCCAGACTTAATAGAAGTAACAAAAAGTTTAATTTCAATTATTGGTGTAAACATGTCAATTGATAAAGCTATTGTAAAAGAAAGACATTATAACAGGATATTCAAAGAAATGATCCGAAAAACAAATGTAAATATGCATAAACTTTTTTTATAGGAAGCATTCTTATAGGACAAACTACATATTAAATAAGTGTGTACAAGATATCACTATTAAAAATAAAAACTAAAACATCTCAAAACAAAAAAGATACAAAATAAAATTGAGGAAAGAAATTATAACACATCAAATTCAGGCTAGTATTAAGAATAATATATTCTAACTGTACAATATATAAATCTTACCCATCATATTACTTAAAATAAAAAAATTTAATTCTTACATTAGAAGTTTTTCAGTCAACATGATAAGTGTAAGGATAAATGAAAAGATTGAATAGAGCATAACAAATAAACATTGATTATTTAATTTAATATTATCTTATATTAATTTGGGTCCGAAAAGTAGCACTTGACAAGCCACTCCCACTCCATCTTTGTTAACTTATCAGAAACTTATGCAAGAGCTACATGTGGAGTTTTCCCTTCCAAATATTTTTTATTCAAATCAGCTCTCCAATTACTCCATAAATAACGTATATGTGATAACACATCATTTTTACATTCTTCCATGCCTTCAAACTTGTATTTTTTCTGCATTGTAAATAAACTAAGTTTAAAAGATATGTAGTTGGATTAACATAATTAACTTGTTTAATAGAAAAAAAATAAACTTACACATACAAACTTTCACATGCTCTCTTTATCTTTGTCAGGTATATCTTTTCAACTTTTGATAGCGATAGGACAAATTTTAGTATTCCTTACGATGTCATGACCAAGAAAGTGTATGAAATTTTTTATTATGGCTCTATTCATATAAAAAACTACTTCTTTCTTTGTATTTGTTTCCTCTTCTTTGTTTTCAGTTTCTTTTTTCTTTCTTTTTCTTCTTCTGTCGTAGGCAACTATCTCTGCAATTAAGAAAAAAAATAATTATTTAAATAATATATAAATTGACAAAAATATCTGAAGTAAAATCACATTTTCATCACCTTGACTTTCTATTTGCTCTTCCTAATTGTCATTTTGAACTTCATTACTAGAACTTTCAATTACTTTTACTTTCTTAGATTCTTCATATTGCATTTGGCTATTACCAACTAATATATCACACGTTGGCTCATATAAATTTGTGAATATTGCTTGACTTTCTCTGACATGATACATACCATAAGATTATCGTTAGTCAAACAAAACAGTTAATTTGAGGAATACATTTCTTACCTCCATATTGCATGAATCATTTCTCTGAAAGTATTGAATTCATCATATATGAACCAATTCGCATTGAGCTATAAAAAATTAATATATTAATTATTATCAAAAGAGAAAGCATATACATCATCAAATATATTAATACTATATCCATTCTTACCACACTTTTGTATTCCACTTTGTTTAATTTATCAGCTGGTAAGATCATGAATTTGTATATATAAAAAAGAACAAAAATATCACAACTCGTATCATCTTTTTGTTGTGGCACCTACGTAAAAAAAATAATCCAAATATTAATAAAAAATATTATATTACAAAATTTTACATAAAATAATACCAACATGTGACTCAAGAAGATGAATAGTAGATATATATTCTATAGTCTCAGTCCTTCCTCTAAGGTCAAATAAATCGATAACAAATCTGTAAAATTTCATGTTAGTATTTAAAAGCCATGAATAATATATATTTTGATTGAACTTTAAAACAAAATATTTTAAATTTATCTATGAATACTATTTCTTAGAAACCCCTGATCAGACAATTGTCTCAATGAGTTTAGTAAAAATATAATAGGATCATTTTCAAATCCATCATTCAGCCAACATATCACAAATAGATACCAATGATTCCTGAAAAATAATAGCAAATAAATTAACTGTAAAAAATTTATGATTAAAAAAAGAATTTATTAAAAAACTATAAGTAATTCATACCATTTGATAATAGGAATGAAAATATATTGCTTGTCAAATATCTCACATCCTTCCCGAATCCATTTTTGTACATTGGAACGAAATGCAGGAATAGTCCAATTGCAAAACCATAACGAATCCATACAATATACACGATTAGTGATTTTTTGTGAAAATGTACACATCAAATGCCTAGAACAAAATAATATAATAAGTAAAGTATACAAAAGATAACCTAGCAAATTTTTATGGAGCAAACACTTACCTGATCACAGTATCGAACATTTTCGAATCCACTTGTGATGTTAAGCTATCTTTGCTTTTTCCCATCTTACAAGAATACAACAATGATAATTAAACAAGGTTTTGAATAACAAAATACAATCTATCAAATTTTGTGATCATAAGATAATAAAATGCACTACAAGCTTTCTTGTGCTCTGAACTACTCGCTTTACCAATTTTTGATAAGTCAATTGTCTAGTTCTTTGCTAGCTTCAGGGTTTGTAATGCTTTCATGGGTATCCAAGTGAAGCGTTCTAATGACGATATTCTAACCTTTACTTGCCATGTCAGGGACATATAAAACTTTTGAAACTTGATAAGCTAGCACAAAAGGCTCATTTGTCTTCAACAGTGTGTGAAAATTCACACTGATATATCCATATTTATCCATTTTAATTCCTTTTTATGGTTTGTGTACATCACACCATTTACAACAAAATAGAGTTACCTTTTGAGAACCAATATACTCTAATATAAGTATTTCTGTTAAAATACCAAAATAATCAACTCTTTCATTATCATTTCCAATGTCACCAACAACGAGAACACCACTATTTTGTATTTTAAGATCTTTATCATATGCCTCTATATGGAAGCGACAACCATTAATGATAAATTCTCGATAACTTTTCACACATTTAGATGGACTAATAGCCAACCACATCAACTCTTCAAGATGATTTTGCTCAGTTGCTTCGTGTTTAACCTAATACAAATGAAAGCACATTGATTATAATTGCAATAAGAATAATAGAATTCATCTTCTTTTTGAAATATGAAAAATGATAAATCAATTCTCACCTTTAATTCAAACCACTCTTTGACGGTAATTCTTTTATCCTTAAGTTTGTTGTATTCACTATTAAAAATATTATATTAAAAAATTTTATCATATAAAATAATTAAGATAAAAACATATATCAAATAAAGAGTTATAAAAATCTTACTGATAATATGGTTGAACTTCATCAGTGTTCTTAAGAATATAAGAATGTGCTTGTTTTCATTCAAAATCATCTAAAAGTCTTACTTTTCTTGCACCAATTGGTCGTTCGCCTTGCAAGAAAACAGATAATTTACCACTAAATTTCTGATAACTTTCATTATCATTTCTCTCTAAGCGATTGTACTTTGTTTCAACACTATGCAAATAGCGTGCACACAAATCCATACACTCTAATGCAATGAAACCCTCTGCAACTGAAGCTTCTGGTCTTGCTCTATTCTGAATTAGATTCTTCAAGACACCTAATTGTTGTTCTATCGGAAACATCCAATGAAATTGAACAGGTCTTGCAATCATTGCTTCTGTTGCCAAATGAATTGGTAGATGCATCATCACATCAAAGAAGGATGGAGGAAATTCCCTTTCGAGCTTGCATAATGTAAAAGGAATTTTAGATTCTATCTCATGAAGTTTGTCAACATCTAGAACCTTGGCACACAGAATAGAGAAGAAAGATGATAATTTTGTAACTGGATCCACAAATTTGTCATTTAAAAGATTTCGTATTGCAAGAGGCAGAAAATGCTTGAGGATAACATAATAATCATGACTTTTCAATCCCGAAATTTTTTGCTCTTTGATGTTAACAGAGTATGATATGTTGGATAAAAATCCATCTGATACTCTTAATTCTTTGAAAAATTCACAAAATAAGCGTTTACTATCCAATGATAAAGTATAAGGAGCATGAGGTAAGTGAAAGCGCTCTCCAAACTCTTGCATATGTAACTCCGGTCGTATTCCCATGTATTGCAAATCAAGCCGACTCTTAATATTGTCCTTGTTCTTACCCTGTAACTCCAAAAATGTACCCAAAAAGCTTTTTCTAATATTTTTAATAATATGCATTACATCTAAATTATGTCATAATAACAAGTATTTTTAATAAGGAAGTTGAAAAAATATGCTTTATTTGCTCCAGTTATCCCTTCTAAACTCATGAGATATCTTTTTCCTTTTTTTAAGATCTTTGCTCAATATTTTTCCCTCAAGATCTTTCACTTGATCTAATATTGCATGTCCATCAACATATGGAGGAGGCAATCGAAATTCTTTGGTGCCATCAAATGAATTGCAATCATTACGCCATTTATGACTCATAGGAAAAAATCAACTATGTCCCATATAACATTATTTTTTACTGTTAGGAAGACGAACAGAGTGTGTATCTTTCAAGCATACTGGGCAAGCCAATTTACCTTTTGTGCTCCAACCCGAAAGCATACTATAAGCAGGAAAATCATTAATAGTCCACAATAATATAGCACGTAAGTTAAAGTACTTTTCTGTTGATGAATCATATGTGTCAACCCCTACCTCCCATAGATTCTTTAATTCTTTTATTAAAGATTGCAAGTAAATATCGATAGCATCACCAGGTCCTTCTGGGCCTGGTATAAGCATAGATAATATTAAATTAGATTGTTCATACATAATCATGGTAGAACATTATAGGGAATTAAAATTACTGGCCATATGCTATGTGATCTTCTCGCATTAGCGAATGGCTGAAAACCATCTGCTGCAAGTCCAAGTCTTACATTACGAGGTTCTTTTGCAAAATCCTTAAACTTAGAATCAACAAATTTCCATGCATCAGAATCAGCTGGATGTCTTAACTTATTATCACAAGGCTTTTTATCAAAATGCCACCTCATTTCTGAAGCCATCTCTCGACACATGAAATGCTTCTGCAACCTTGGAGTCAAAGGAAATTAGTAGCGCAAGGTCTTAACAACTATCTTCTTACCACTTGATTTAAACTTTATTTCACCAGTACGCTTGTTATTCTTCCATCTAGAACTCCCACATATCTTATAATTGTTAGCTAGACTATCTTTTTTCCAAAATAGCATGCAATTATTATGACATGTATCAATTTTTTGATAATTCATTCTAAGGTCACTGATTACTTTCTTTGCCTCATCATAACTATTAGGTAAATTTGACCCTTTTGGTAATAAACATTCATTCAACAACTGAAGTAACATTGTAAAAGACTTATTGCTCCAACTACTGATACTTTTAAGATGAAGTAACTTTACTAATCCAGACAACTTAGAGCACCTTGACCCAGGATATGCATCTTCTTCTAATTCATTCATCAAGTTATAAAACTTTTTTGCTTCTAAAGAAGACACATCCTTCAAATCATTGAATGAAATAGGTTCACTGGTACTTTTACTTGTATTTGGATGAGTAATATTATGAAATATGTCATTCATAAGATTTTGAACTTCAATATTATCATTCAAATCCTCATCATTTGTACTATCTGTAGACTTATCATTATACTCTGACGACATATCAGAGTCATCAAAATTCTCTCCATGATGGCACCAAACTGTATAATCAACCATTATCCCATCTGCTATTAGGTATATTCTAATATCATTGAGAGTAGTACTCTTTCTATTTCAACAATTCACACAAGGGCAACGGATATTTATAGACTCGCCGAGTTTACTGAAAGCATATTGTAAAAAACTCTCAACTCCTTTGCTATAAATATTATTTAATCGATCACTCTTTGAATATATCATCACTTTTTATCAGGAGCCATAACATAAATCAAATAGAATAATAAGACAAAAGGCAAATGCAATCCTGAAAATATTAAAAAAATATAGTTAAACAAAAAATTATAAGCATCTATATAAATTTTAAATTTTAAAATATGTCTATATTGTTAGATCTTACTAATTTTTTGAGGGTAAATAATAAATGCTATCAACAAAAAAAAGTATTAAATGACATGAGTAAGTTGTGAATTATTAATATTATTTCTACATATTAAGCTGCACAATCTCTAGGATTTCAAATAAAATGTAATTAATTTCTCATTTTATTTAAATTTTTGTGAAAATCAATGCATATCTTTATAATATATATGAGAAAAAATGATAGTACAATGTTTAAAATAAGTCATAATAATATGGCTTGAAAATTAATTATTTCAAGTAATTATAGCTACAATACCTAAAATTTCTTTGGTCTATCAAGAAGCAACAGCAGTAACTTTCCTAATGAGTTTCAATTCAAATGCGATGCCTTCGCAGTTTCCCTACAAAATTATATATTTCATTTGTATCAGCTCTAAAAGAAAAAATGAGAACAAATATGTAATATTTAAAAGAATAAAATAGTAAGCTAGTAAATCATATTTTTTTTAATACATTAAATAACTACTCAACTATTGTCCACACCCTTATAATATTATTTCAACCTCACTCATGTGTAGGATCAAAACTTGAATGAAATACATCTTTAAGACAGTGTCCCAGTGACTACATAGTTTGTTAAATAATCTTATTTTTTCCTAGTCAACTTAAATTGCATTTCATGTTTGCTCGAAGTCTAGTTATATAAAGTTGAATCAGATCATAAGAGAAAGTAAATGAATTTCAAGTCAATGATTTATTGTTTGAGTTGTATTTGATAAAGTAGGTTTAGATTAGGGTGGCTACATTGCAGAATGTAATTTGCCTTGCTTATTCAAAATATCAAGCAAATCAATTCTTATGACCCTTTCATTTGTGATTCATTGTGGCTATATTCTTTGGAAAGTACACTCTTGCCTCCCTATTCAAGTGTAGTGTGAATTATTTGTTCAGATTAAGGCCATGTATATTTTGTCAGCCAAACTGTACTTAATTAATCTGCTTGTTTTGTTGATATTTTCTTTTTTTGCTATGATGATGCTCAATAATGGGAGTGTGTATAAACAACTTGATGAATAGTTCAAACTCAAATAAGCAAATTTGGGGGCTCATATACACTAGATGATAATATCTCAAAATGCTAATATATGGTAGTCAAGGAAAGAGGCTTATCAAAAAAAGGAATGCATATAGTAGTATCTCAATAAGATTATTTATGAAACCCTAGCAAAGAATCTATTTCTAAACTTCAACCTTTAACTACAAGTCAAAATGAGAAAGCTAATTATTGCCACCACCCTCAGACAAAATTCACCCTTGAACTGACAACAAAATACTTGCTATAGAACAAAAAAAATAGAAAATTAACATAATGATATTGTTCTTGGACAAACTTGTAATGGTGAAAGTAGGCAAATTATATGAAAATTATTGTTTTGCCAGTGGGTATATATCTAAATGAGAAAATGCATAAAGCATACAAAACATGCATGCAATATGATTTTTTAAAGGTGTATGCAATACATGTTTTAATTAGCTAGAAATCCAGATGAGACAAAATAATAAAATTTCCTCTATTAGTATACACTAGTACGTACATTTGTCATGCATGTGAAAGATTCGAGCATTATAAACTAAACATTGAGTGCCGATATACTAAAATGAATGAGCCTTAATCATAAGAATAAGTTTTTTAAGGTTATAAAAGGTCTAGACAATTTTTGTATTCACCCAAGATAGATCTAACATCACTTTGTTCTATGTACCCCAAGCTACAGCGTACACTCTAACTATTTTTCTTTCTCATTACAGAGTGAAACTGTGTTGTAGGCATTAGTTCCAGACGTTAATTGATTCCATGAATCTCAGAAGCATTCAAATTCATCAGAAAACAACTAATTTTGATGATTTAGCATTTGAAAAAATATCTTCACCCAAGCATGGCAGAAATAACTTGGATCTCATAATTATTTTCCTGATTTCCACGTCTGAAGCTAATAGCCAAAAAATAACATCACATTGTAAATTTAGATTGAATGCTGCCATATGCCATCAAAAATCAAAACTTAAAAAAAAAAGCCTATTAGATCATATCAAGTCAATAGTAAAGAAATCAATGAAGAGAACACACCCTTTTGTCACAACAAAGCAGGTTAATTAACTTGCTTTACCTACACTTCACATAGACAATACAGATGTAAGCATGCATAGAACTAAACTTTTATCTGCTCAAAAAATTTCAACTAAAATAATAATTGCTTTAATTTTACATACAAAAACAAACCGATGCATTTACTACTTGATTTGAAATGAAGTAGATAATAATACCTCAAAAAATAAAAATAGAAGTGACAGAATAACATGTATCAATCAATTATAAGGCAAAACAGTAGTTACATACAAACAAACAGGCCGAGGGCGGAGGCTGAGGGCGGAGGTCGAGAGCTGCGGCTGAGAGGCCGATTGCTGCGATTGAGAGGCGTGATGGCTGCGGTTGAGAGCCCGGCGGGGGAAAGGGGAAAGCTGAGAGGCTGACACGGGTGATGAACCGAAGGAATAGGGTATGCGGGGTGAACCGAAGGAATAGGGCGCAAGCTGCAGTTATGAAAAACCACTTTAACGGGAGATTTGCAAATTATAAGGCAGTTACACATATTTAAACTCATTTTAAAAATAAATATTATTTATTAATTTTTATACAAGTATTTTAGAGTAATTATTTTATATAAAAGAATTGTATATAATTCTTTTATACTAATATACAACAACTTACACCAACTCGACTTATTTATAACTCTAAAATAATTAATCATTCTTCTTTTGAAAAAATTAGTAGTCCAACTGGTTAAATTACTCGACCGAAATTTCAAATCATAATTTTTTTGTTAAATGTAATAAAATGAAATGTATGATCTATTTTATTCAAATATTAGAAACATTTTCTGCCGGTATCTAAGAGTGTTAATGTAGATCATAGATCAAAAATCGATCGAAAGTTGAATCGATTTTAGATCGAATTGAAATCGAGTTGATTTAAATGAACTGACTAACAAGCTAAAAGTTTGGCTCAGTAATGATTTCAAGACGATTTCGAGCCAGGGTGGCTCGATTCGGCTCGAGATCGACTTGATTTAAAATACATATTATATATACATAATATATATATATATATTATCTGTATCTAATATATATAAAATAAAATATATAAATGTTATAATATATATATATATATATATGTATATTAAACCAAGCCAATCTCGAGCCAGATCGAGCCGAGCCTACTCGGCTTGAGATCGGCTAGAAAAAAATTAAGATATTATTTTTTCATGAAGCTGCAGGCTCGAAAATAACTCGGCTCAAAATCGACCCCAATCGACTTCAAGCCGATTTCAAGACTATCGAAATGTGATTGATCTAATTTTGAGCCAATATTATATTAGCTCAACACAAAATCAGATCAGTAACATCCCTACGAGGAGCTTGCAAGAAAATTTCTCCCTGAGAGAAATAAATTTTTAATTATTTAAATGTTGGGATAGGATTTCATTAGAAATATTATAGCATGATAATTAAATTTTTTTTCTAATGTTCAAAAGAATATTATATTATAGGCCTAATTTCAAATATTTATTCTTAATATTATTTATTTTACATTTTAAAATTTTAAATTTTTAAAACTCTAAATACAAATAAATATAAAATTTTGAATTAATGATCATTATTTAATATTAAAGAATATTTTTATTTCACTATAAAATTATTAATTGATTTAACATGAGTAGTGAAAATTTTTTATTAAAAATGACATAAGTTATAATTACTCGTGTTAAATTATCATATATACATAAAATTTAACATGTGTATATTAATACTCATATAAAAATTTTTGTTAACTAATAAATTTAGACATAATTTTTTTACTCATGTTTTTATATCCCTTTTTCTTGTAGTAAAAGAAGAAGAGGGAGACCAAAGAAGACATGGTAAGAAACTATAAGGAGTGATCTTAGTTACTTAAACTTAGATAAGAATTTGGTAACTAATAGAGCGCAATGAAAATAAAGGATTCATGTAGTCGACCCGACCTAGTAGGATTAAGCCTTGGTTGTTGTTGTTGTTGTTGTTGTTATTGTGTTATAACATAAACTCAAAGACTTGAATATAATTTACCCTTACATGTAACACCATCAATGTTGTGTACGTTAGAAGTGGCTTCGAATTGATTTCGAGCAAGCCAGACTAAACTTGAAATTGAAAATTTTGATTTCTAGTCGAGTTCAATTTGAGCCTACTAAACTTCATCATATTTTGAGCCGATTTTTGAGTTTAACCAATGGCTTGTTATTTTGGCTTGTATGGCAAATGCCTAAAAATAATCAAAAAAATATTTTAATAATATTTTAATAATATTTTAAATTTATTATAAATTTTAATAATTTTATTTCACATCCAACACAAATTTCAACCTTAAAAATCAACCTTATTTCATATCCAACACACCTTTCAATATTAAAATAATTTTTTTTTCCATCAATTCTATAAAATAAAATATTTTCTCTTACTTAAATTTAACAATCAACCAAACAAGCCCACTTTATTTGAAAACTTTTCGTAATTTCTTATAGATGTGCTTGAATCTAGAGCAAAATCATCGAAAACTCTTACTTTTTGGATAGCGGTTATTCTTGGCATATGATTACTGATGATGCTATATTGAAATGCAAGAAATCGGGTTTTGTTTTTTTTAGAGGCAACATTAAAGATACATTTATTGGGTATGGCTTTATGCAAATCAATCGAAATTTAAGCTTATCCAAAGTGTTGAGCCCATGGTAATTTTATTGATAACAAATATATTGGCTAATGGACTAAACTTTTTATACATAAAATACTATGCTTGTCTCATGATTTAGAGTTAATTTAATTGGTTTGATACCAACTTTACCGTGTGGCTTAATGTGCACAAAAAAGCTTATATCTATAATGATTTCGAAGTAATTCCATGATTGCATGATATTTGCTAGTTGGTGTCACAAGAAGTGTGTGTAGTTTATGGAGTAGCATTAACATGTGATCTATTGATCTCCATATTCTACGAAATTTAGCTAAAAGGTAGTTCACTCAAATTTCTCATTTCTCATGAATTATAATAAAATGTCATAAAGTGCACTTAAGTTTTGCTTGCAAATGAAGATATATTTTTTATTATTTTATGTTGCTCTTACGTGTTATGAATACTAAGTTGTAAATATTAATTTAAAAGTTTTTTTATCATGTATATTTGTCTTGTTAATTTTATTTCAGTTGTGATAATGCTAGTAGTAAGAATTTTTTGTTTTTAGCATCACGATCCAATCTCGACAGTCGACATGTTCATAGCCCACTGTGAGGTTAGAGTTGGTCGACCCTTTTGAGACAATGACACAAGGTTAATATTTTATTGCCATTTTATCCAACCATTTTTTACAATTATTGAAATTTTTTTCTTGCTCTCTACACTTATTCACCTGGTATTATTATCTCCTCAAATAATTTTATAAGATATTGATAAGGATATTTTAGTAATTTTATAAGAATAAAAAGCTTTTTTCATTATAAATTTAATAATTCGAATTAGTGGTGCTCCACATGATAATAAAACATTAATCACATGAAATTATATTATACATTAAGGATTCGTTGGTTCGAGTTTTATTTTTGGCTCAATATAAATTTTAATTGTAAAATTTAATTTTATTTCTGATCTAACACAAATACGAATATTATAATTAATTTTATTTTATATTTTATATACTTCTTAAATTTAAATTAATTTTTTTTTAGATAAAATATTTTTTTTTTATTCAAAATTTAATTCTCGAATCAAACGAGGTCTAAATAATGAACTTATATAATAGATAAAATTATTGTCAAGTAGTACAAAATGCATTTACTCTAACAAGATGTGGTAGAGAGGATTGCAGAGTTCCTGTTAATTAAGAGAAGTTAGATGCGTTTGACTTTGTTTTAGTTATACTACTGTAGACAAGCTCCTTGAAAGTTGGTGTTACTTAAAAGTTAGACATGTCCCGAGTCCATTGATCGTGGATGGCTGGCCGAGTGAGCACAAGTCTCACTCAAGTTATTAATCGAGTTTGGATCAAAGACCAAGAACAAGTAATTTGCAGCAATTGGTCAATGTTTGTTGAACTATTTTTTTTTTCTTTTGATAAGTGTTTGTTGGACTATTTTGATTTTGTCTTGTGTTAGTGGCACATGTATTACTTCACATACAAATTTAAACACACACATACATGTATAAATATTATATATATATATATATATATATATATATATATATGTACAATAATAATAAATTAAGTTTTTATTCTATTAAGTGGGGTCGACTACATAAATATTTTATTTTCATTGCACCCTATTAAATAATAAATTTTTATTTAACTTCAAATATATAAGATTATTTTTTATAGTTTGTTGCTATATTTTTTTTGCCTTCCTCTTCATTTTCTTATATGACCAAAATCTAATAATTCAATTTTCTTTATTAGAGTTTTTATTGGCTTATATACGATTTATATATCTAAACCATCTAGGCCGATTTTATCTAAATTTATCCTCAATTGAGATCATTCTATTTTTCTCGCGAGTATACGTATTTCTCATTTTATTCTTTTGCATATATCCGCTCATTCACCTTTACATTAATTTCATATATGCTATATGTATTTTATTTATATATTTTTACGTTGGAGGCTAGCATTTAGCACCATATAACATCGCTGATCTTATAACTATTCTATAAAATTTACCTTTAATTTTGAGTGAAATTTTTTTGTCGTATAATATACCAGATGCATTCTTTCATTTTATCTATCATGTTAATAATATTATTATCTATTTTATTATTATTTTATATGATTGATCTAAGTTATCTAAATTGTTCGCTCTTCTTAATAATTTGAGTATCAATTATCATCTCCCTACTACAAGTTATATGTAATGAATTATCATTTATTTCATTACAGCATAAGATTCATTTTTTTATAATCAAATACATAGATAATTTTATATGATAAGAATAAACAATTTTAAGATCTATTAAAATACAATTCTTTGATTTTTATATAATTATTTTCTCAAAAAAGAACATATGAAATGGAACGAAACTTTTTTCGTTCAATCTTAAATCTAATCTGCTTTTCTGAGATCCAAAAAAAAAAAAAAAATCTAATCTGCATTTTTTTATTGATAAAACTAATTATCATATAAAATTATCTGCATTTTTATATAATCATGCAGATATAAATAATATGCATCGCTATAAATTCGTACTAAATGCCATTTTGGTATAAATTTAGGCGTTAAAAGTTATTTTAATTCGTAGTTAATTTCTTCTCAAATTGAACTTCAAGAGCCACAAATAAATTAAAAATATCACCCTCTTATATGTTATTTAATAATTAAATAATAATATTTTTAAAATAACTAAGTCAATATATCAAAAAATAAAAGTTAGAAGCTACTACAAGCCTATTACATACAAAGAAAACAGTTTAAAAGGTAGTCCATATAAAGGGAACAGTTTAAAAAAGTATATTGCTAAAAAAACTAGATAATTATTATAATTCTCAAAACTAATATTTATTATTTCATAAAAAAATTGAAAAAAAGCATTAATTTTCATAATTTACACATTAATTTCTGATTTTAAAAATAATGTATAATTTTTTTAATGTTTTTAAATCAATTAGTAAAGAGTCATAAATACTAATTATTTATATTTTTAGAAACTTTTCTGATAGTCAAGCTACATTTTTTACAATTAACAAATATTTTAATTTATGCTTAGTTTGATCTTATTAATGTCTACTTGTATATTACGAGTATATTTTTATTATTATTTAGCGATACTGTTACCTTAAACATTATTCTTCGAGCAAGCTGCTCGTCACTTTGCTGCTCAAAAAATAAAAAAATATTTGGCTACTGGTTAGATTTATGATATTAAATTTTAATTATTTGTTTTTAAATTTTTTAGTTATTTAGCTTTTACTATTTTATTATTAAATTATGTACGTGTAATATTTTTTGAACGAATGTTAGCTTTTGGGTAGAGCAGTAGTCACTACTTTTGCCTTTTATTATATGCAGCCCAATTGCCCTTCAATTATTTGATTGGCAAAGTTTGTTAATTATAAAATATTACATTGAAGCCATATATATTATTTTGAAACTATCTTGATAAATTTTCCCAAAAAAATCTTCTTCTTTCATCAAATTTAAAAAAAGATAATTATCATTCAAGTTATCAAGAGTTATAAGATAATATAATACAGGTCTATAATTTTAATTTTTTTTAAATAAAATATCTTAAATTTATATTAATATTTTAATTAATTTTTTTATAAAAAATATAAAATTACTATTATACTATCCCCTCTATCTCTCTCCTCCACCTCCTCCTATCTTTCGGTCAGCAACCATAGCCTCTATTAAGGGAGCAGTTGAGAAATTCCGCCATCGCATGTCCCTTGCGTGGTCGAGAAGGGGTGCTGACACTAAACTTGTAGGTGACCATGAATGGCCGAATAGTTGCTTGAATCTTTCGTAACCACGCGCGGAAGTGACCTTATTGCGCCTTTGCCATGTGGGAGAAACTCATGTGTTAATCATTTTATATTAAAATTTTATTTATAAATATTTTTTTTGAAAAAATATTTTAAGAAAGAAATAAGATAATTAAAATTTAAAAAAAACTAATTGAAATATTATCATAAGCATCGTATTAAAAAATCTGTGAAATTATGAACTGATATTTACCCTGAGGGACTGTGACATTTATAATCTTCCAAGTAACCGGAAGCGCTTACTTTTTTTTTTTGATGAAAAAAAACGCACTTTTTTTCTGAATGATGAAAAAAAAAACGCATCTTTTTTCTGAATGATGTAAAAAATCGCATCTTTTTTCTGAATAATGTAAAAAAACGCAACTTTTTTCTGAATGACGAAAAAAACCGCTGACTTTGGCTTGAAGCCAGTTCAAGGCATCCCGTTCCGCGAGCCGGCAGATTCGTCCTCTGCGTCATCTGCTTTCGCATGTCATGTTTGGATTTTCCTGCCTTCTTCCCAGACTGTTATCTCAATCAAAATCCTCGGCTACATCTAGAAATGGAGCTCAATGGCGTCCTCGGCTCCCTCGAAAGAAACCTAAGAGCCGAGATATTTCCCCACTGGGAAAGCTCCGGAGGTCGAGATGGAGACTCTGGAGGACCTTCTCGCCGAGGATGGTTTCAAGAGATTGAGGTCGAAGCGCAGGCCTGGGAGGATAGGAGGCACGGCCTCCGCCGCCACCGCGTCGAGGGATTCGAGCTTGACGGACCCTCATATTGGCTCCTACGGCTCCGGATTGCAGCCGGAGAGAACCAGGTCGGATGTAGCTACCCGGAGATCGACTTCGATCATGTCCGAAAAAGGCGGGTTTACGGAACCTCGGCCGACTAATTTCTCTGGAAGAAAGCTTGGCTCTGTGGATTTGTACGAGGAGCATTCGCCGAATGTGCAGGATCGCAAAGGTAGGCATTCAAATCTTTTGGAGGAAACCATGGAGTTCGGGGGAAGATCTGGCAAATATCACTGGTATGTTAACAATGTCGAGGAGCTTGATAGGAGCCATAGTTCTAGAAGTAGTTCATGTTCGAAGGATGGGCACTCTGAAAACGTGCATGAGCGTTTGGGGCATTATAGGGGGTACAATAATACTTTGTTTGAAGTTGATGAGAAAACAAGCGAGAAAACTATAACTTTTCCGGTGAAGTCTGATCTTAAGAAGATTGGGGATGGATGTCCGGTGCCTTCTCTGGATGATGCTTCGTTGAAGGCAATCGCTTCAATCTTAAATAGCTTTGTTAATCAGCTCATTGAAAATGGAAAATCCAGATCGTTTTTAAGTCAAAACTGTGCTTCATCACTCAAATCCGGTGTGTTGAAAGAGAGAATAAAACTCAAAGATGGAGTGATTTCTACACTCAACGAAGCTATTGGAGCTGTAGAGCAGATCATCACCGATGGTTTCAACCAGTTGGAGATAAAGAAAACTTCTCTCAAACTTAGCGTTATTTCGGGCCTGACCTCGATGAAATCGGACGATGGGTGCACTTCCGGGATTGCAAACTCACATTTGGCTGCTTGTGCTCATCTATACCTCAGCATCCTTTACAAGATTCAAAAGAAGGATAAGGTCTCTGCGAAGCATCTATTGCAAGTTTTCTGTGATTCCCCACACAATGCTCGGACAAAACTACTGCCAGAACTCTGGGATCGCATTTTCTTGCCACAATTTTCTCTTCTGAATGCTTGGTATGATGAGAAAGTACAGTCTGTTCAAGGAACTTCTGGTATGAGGATGAAGCTAGAGCATCTGGAGAAAGTACACAATGAAGTTCTTGATACGGGAACTTGCCAATTTGCAGCTTATTACATGGATTGGTTGATGGGTGATAACATGAGTCCTTCATTGCCTTCTATTGCCATCCCTTTTGTGTCTTTCCCTGAAATATACTCGGATAGTAATACTTCTGTTGCAGTAGAATCTGTAAGTTCAAGGAATTCTGTTCCTTCTCACACTATGATTAGCAGAAGTCTTTATGAATCTATTTTGAGCCCATCAAAGAAAATCGGGACGACTTATGAGATGGAAAGTGAAGAGGAAGAAGATGCAAAATACAAAGAGGTTGAAACTGATTACAGTCACTCAAATGATTGGAGGATAAGATTTGATGGTTTCGATCAGGAAAATGAGGAAACAAGTCAATCTCCAAACTCAGGGCCATATTCAGTAGAAGGCTTACAAGAAAATCATATGGCAGGGTCTCGAGATTCAGATGCATATTCCGAAGTAAGTAACGTTGTTCATGTGTTAATTATGCTGCTGCTTCCTTCTTATTTATCATCCTATCATGATGCATTTGGGGCATGTCAAATATAGACCAATACGATATTGTGTTTGACCTGTTTCAGTGATGATAGAATGTGTTATTAAAATGTTCATGATATACTAGTGTCTGATATTCCATGATATTAGGAGAATGAGGCATGTTCAGTATATTGGATGGATGAAACTGACAGCAAGAATAGGCTTTCTTATTCAAGGTCTATCAAAGAAAGCTCTAGGTATGTTCTAGTGTGATTGCCTCTTCTCCTTATACCCAATGTTTTATTCTTGGTTGAATGTCTCTGATTTTCTGTTGTGTGTTTTCTGAAGTTTCTTTTCTTAAAGATTGTGATCAATTTACCACTCTGACATAATTGCTTTATCTTCACCACCACTTCTCTCCTCTACAAAGCTCTTTATGTATTGCTCTTCATATATAATAAGGCATTGACCAAATTTCTTGGTTCGCCAGGATTCCGTTAGATTTCCTCTGTCCTTTGACCGGCCAGCTACTTAAGGATCCTGTGACGCTTGTGAGTGGGTTTACTTTTGAGAGAGTTGCAATTAAAGAATGGTTTGATCAGGGCAACAAAACATGTCCTGTCACTGGACAAACACTGAATTGTTCATCTATTCCAGAAACAAATGTTGTTTTAAAACAAATGATCAATGAGTGGATTGCAAAATGCTTTAGAGACCTCTCTTCCTCATCCGAGGGTTCATTCAGCAGACAAAAAGGACATTGTAACAGCAATTTCAGTAGGGCTTTGCTTCTCATAGAGCAGGTACTGGTTGGGTTCGGCGTAGTTGATGAGAAGAAAAACATTCAGCTGCTTATGTCACTTGGAGGTATGCTTTTTCTCACTGAAGTTATAGGACTGGGGAGCTTAGATGAACAATCACATGCAACAGAGCTACTATTACGGTGCATTAAGGCAGATGGATGCTATAGGAATTACATTGCGATGAATATCGGTATTCCTTTTCTTCTTGAACTCGTCAACTGTAAGGAATTTGGCTTGAGGAACAATGCTGTTTTACTACTGATTGAACTATTCTGGCTAAAAAGGTTAGTCACTTGTACTTTTATTTGAATAAGCTTTATGTGAAAGATAAGTTCTAATTGTAGCACTAGATGTCCCACCACTTGCGTACAGATTGGATTTTGACAAACTTTCCAACATGACCTTACTAAAGATTAAATAGTGTTAGCGAATAATTGATTGGCATTTTCATAAGACAAATTACACGTAGAAAATCTTATAAACTTTTGCAATACAAGATTAGCACAAAAGATGATCATGATTGCAAAATCTCCAGTAACCAACTGATCTAAAAGCTTGAGCTTTTCATGTTATAGCCAGGAATAATTCTATATTCTTACACGCTTTCTAACGAGCAACTCTGTTTGCTTTGCAATATGGATTCAATTTAGCATAGTTCATTTTTTTTAATTCTAGGATAAGGTAGTTAGTCAAGCATTAATTGTAGGATAGTTTTTGTAACCCATGTTGGTGGCCTCAGCATTAGTTGTAGCTAAACGTTACGATCATTTTCCCATAGGACAAATAAATAACATAGTTGAAATATAACAATACTATATAAAATATATATATGTATGTATATATATACACACAATATACATACTTTCATATGTACACATTTAAATTCTTATATATACATAAGAGATTAATATTAAATACTTAATGCATGCATAAACCAAACCATATATTTATATAACCCAATCTATTCTGTTATACTTCTTTTATTTACTTTCAAAACCCACTCATAATCAGGAAACCTTCTGTTCTTCTATAAAAAGAAAGGAAGAGCTCTAATGTGTTAAGGTGATCCATCCTCTCCAATTGCTTTAAGGATCCAATCTAGTGGGGACACAGATCAGCATAGTCTAACGGTCACAATGATATTAAAATTAAAATTCAAATCGATTAGAGCTAATTGAAGATTTTCATATTGGTTATATTCAAATTTGATTTGTTTGATGAAAATTCAGGAATAGTTTGGGAGATTTGAAGATCGACCATATTTAAAGTTGATTTTATTTTATTTTAATGAAATTTGTTCCATATTTATTCAGATTTATTTGACATTTTATTTTTTGTATTTAGTATTGTATTTTCAAATTTCTCTGTAAGATCTCTTCATATAAAGAGATCGCTTAACATTGTGTTGGAAGATGATTATTGATGAATGAAATTTAGTTGCGTTTGAGTTATTAAATCCTAGTGAAGGAAGAGAAATGAGTTAGCCTTAGATGAGAATCCTTCAAATAGCCTAGTTGTCTTATTTAAAAAAAAAATCTAAACTTTTCTCATTTTTATGAGCTCACATGCACACCTTGCGCTGCCACACCGCCATTTTGCACCAGCCCGTACGCAGCCACTCCACAGCTACTTACCGACTCGTTGCATGCCCCATGCCTGCGCGACCAATGCGTTCTCGTGCACCAAGTAGTTTGCAGGCACCCGGGAGAGCCGCATACGAAGGTGCCTGGGAGCCGCGAGCAACGCCTATAGGCACGAGAGAGAGTCGTGCCCTCACACCCACAGGAGCGATGCTTGTAAGCGTGCGTGTCTGTTCACACGCGTTTGCGACCCACGCGAGTTGCAGCGGACGCTCTGCCTTTCCCTTCGCTGCTTCTTTGCCCCTCCACTCACTGGCTCCTTTAGTCGCTCCTAGTCTCCACTCCGCAGCTCGCCTGCTTCACCTGACTCCGCTCATCAATCTCAAGCGAAACACCTCCTATGGCAGCATCATGTTCGATCTTGTCGATCTCGCTTGACGGACTTTATCTGCCTTCATTGGTATAATTTCTGATGCAAAGCATCTCCTATATCGACTCCGTCGATGGTGTCGAGCATGACTGCAGATGGGCTGCAATAAGACCCTAGAGTTTTCGTTTATTGTCATGTATCTTTTATTTTATTTTATTAGTAGGATATTACATTAGGTGCTTTGAACTTTTACGGGGGTTGACTCCATTGCATAGATGGGACTTTTTTCTATAAAGGATAATAGGTTTTATTTAGAGAAATTATTGTGCCTAATTGAAACAAAAGCCTAACTATTTTAAATAATCTTAAATCCCTCTATCATTTATGATCATTGGATTGTCCCAAAGTGACGTAATGGCCATAATTGAGAGATTTAGATATTTATAGTTGCCTCGCCTTGTTCCAATTGCCATGACTTAAGGGGGAGTCGTTGTTGTCGGAGGCTCTTGCTATCATCGCCACTCCTCCCTTCCCGTCGTCGCTGCATAAGGTGGATTCCAGCGCCCCCTAAGTAGGAGGCTGCTGTGCCATCGCCTTCATCGCATGTCAACACTGCCGGAGGGTGGGGACACCACTGCTGCCACCTTGTTAACTCGGTTGTGTTCGATTGACACTGATTCTACCCATGGATCGATGGGTTTGAGCCTCATGGCATTTCTTCCCTATTTCTTCCTCTTTACTTGGAGAATGGACGACTTCTATGACACAGAAGTCTTACACTTTCCGGGTGACTTCATTGATACAGAAGTCGCCCAAGCATTGGGCGACTTCTGTGCCATAGAAGTCTCCCGTTGTTCGGGCGACTTCCGTATAACAGAGGTCTCCCGACCATCGGACGACTTCTGCTTAACGGAAAAGGCATGATAGCGTTGGAAATATGCTCCCTTTATTAATTTTTTTAAAATGAGAATTAATTTGTTAATTAATTAATTAATTATACCTATTTTAAAAAAACATCAATTTTAGTATCAAAGCAAGTTAATTAAGGTTTCTAAACCTTAATCTATTTTAGTATTAATTAGGTGTTAGAACATTTAATTTAGTATTTAGATACTTTTCTACATTTTTCTGGGTGTAAACTGCAATTTTCTAAAAATTTTCTGCAATTTTTGCATTAATTTCTGAGCTAAACTGCAATTTCTGCAGAATCTTGGTGGTTTTCTGCAATTCTGCAACTTTCTTGTTTGAAACTGTAATTTCAGAATTGTTTCTGCAATTCTGCATTTGCCTAAAAATTTTGGATGTAATTTCTGCAATTTGAAATACCAAACTGCAGTTTTCCAGCGACTTCAGCCTAGCCTTGGGTTTTCTTGCTTTACACTCAGGTCCACTGCATTCATCCCAGGCTCCCAGCTCATTTTCTACATCATCTTAGGTCCCTCTGCATTGTAACTAGGTCCATTGCATACACATATATCTCATCCTGCATTGCATTTTGGTCCACCATCATTACTTTCAGGTCCCCGCCTTATGCTTAGAAAAGCTCAATCATTTAGGGCATCTTGGGGTCACTATGTTCATGACAAGTCATAGCAGACGTCAATACCAAGTCGATATGTCGAATGAGCAGCGGACTCATCCAAAATAATGATCGTTTGCTTGACCTAACCACGTCCATGGATGAGTTGAGGGCTAGAGTGGAAGTCTTAGAATTAGCTTACTCCTGTCGAGGGAATTTACTTTATTTTACATTCTACACATACTTCAATAAAAAATTAATTTTATTTCACATCCAACTCAATCTTCAATAATAAAATAATTTTATATCACATCATAACATTAAAATAATTTTTCTCTTTCTATCTAAAAAATTAATACTTCTCCAAAATATACTCAAACCAAATGAGTCCAGATGTCTATTTGCTAAGTGCTCAAGATTTCCAATGGATGAATTCTCATCTAATCTTCTTGTGTTCAAAGGTTGATCTTTTCAGAAGTGAGGTTTGTTTTGTATTTCTGACTTGTATTCTCTTTCTGTTTTTCTCTTTTCTTTTGCTAATATTTGGAGAGGAAGAGCATGGTGGGTGTGTGGGAATCTTCTAAGTGAAATATTCTAGTATCAGGCCCCTTGTGCTAACCTTAGCAAAGGATGTCAAGTGAGTATAAAGTGGAGGAAGGAGTCTTAAGGGGCATTTGGCTCAATAATATTTTGATGTTATGTTATGTTATATAGATGTCTCGACATCATAATGTTATGTTTTAAGTGGCAATTTTATAATTTTTTTACAAAGTATCAACACATTCATTATTACTTTCTCTAAATAATATGTCATGATATCAAGATAACATTGAATCAAACGCTTTTTAGTAACTTGTTTTAAAGAGTTTTTTCAATAAATTAGTGAAAAGGAGTTCTTTTGTGATAGTGAAAACTTTTGGGGGTCTCTTAGTGGGACATCAAGTTTGATATGGGCACTGTGTGTGCTAATCTATAGTGATTCTTTAGCTTTCACGTTCACATATTATATTGCTAATTGAACCTCTAGTTTCTTATGCATAGTATTTTAATTTGCAGCAAAGCATCTATTCACCTCCCCCAACAATAATCATCGTTTCTTTTTCTAGTTGTAGTCTTATGTTCCCTTCTTATTGGTTGTAATAGCAGGATGGAGATTATGTCCTTCCTGAGTGGATTGAAGGAAGACGCTATTTGTGAAACAATGCATGAGCTTCTTGCATGTCTTCAATGCTCTGTTCCTGAGGAAAGAGTACTCATTGCGGTTCTTCTTTTACAGTTTGCTCAAATGGTACTCTTTCCTTGTTTCTTCTGTTTTAGTGATGTCAAGAAATACCATTTAATTTTTGTCACTCTGTCTTCAACTTTTCCTATGAATAAAATAGTGAATTTGGAAAGCCAACTAAAGAGGTCAATAAAGTGCAATTTTTCATGTACTATTAAATCCAATTACATCATCCATGTTAAATAGTTTTTCTGTTGGCTACATGAATTTTGCAATGAATTTGTCCTCCCTTTATTGGTGGTATACACTCGAGGCAAACATGCTCGAGTCTAGCATGATGCCAGTGCTAGTAAAGATAGACTACTATTTGAATGATGGATTATATTTTGGATCGTAATTATGTTAAATTTGTGTTGTATGTTTACTTTGTCGAATAAAATTTTATAGGTAGAAACCCAGAAGGTTAGTGGTTACAAGAAGGAGGCCATTGATTGCATTATAGTGGCTCTTGACTGCTGCTTATCCAATGGCAAGATTATAGCAAATTGTCGAAGAGCTCTACTTACACTTGGTGGGCATTTCTCTTCCTCTGGAGAGATTTTAACAGAGACGTGGTTGTTGAAGCAAGCGGGATATGATGATTTTTCCAGTTATACCAAAGAGGAGGACCTAATATTATCAAAGGTACGTGGACTAAATTTTCTACTATTTTGGCCTAAGATTTCTTTTACACTTGGTTGCATGCTAGTAACTCAAAAAATGCTTCCAGTTTTCATATTTGTTCGAATAATCCGAACGATACATGTTTTGGGAGCTTGAAATCATTAGAAATATTAATAATTTATTTTATTGTTATCGTGTTATTGTTATTACAAAAATTTGTAGGACAAACACTAAACTAGTCTCATGGAGGTCCGACGAGGCCGCTGGTATCTTAAGATAGATATGGGTCCTAGTTAGAAGGTCCATCTCATGCTCTAGCCACTAGATAGCTCAAAGCGTAACTCGGTGGCCTACACACAAGGACCCTTTTGGAAATTGCAACTCCCATGCCTCAACACTCGCAACCCCTTCGTCTACATGAAGGAAAAAATATTAGATTTATCTCCTATCCTAATAAGATAATCTGCACTTTACAACGGAAATCCAATATTGGCCATCCTTTTACAGTGGAAGATGCGATTCAGTGCACAAGATCGTTTTGCAGCTTTACCTTGACAAGGAACGCATGTCAGCATGAGACACTTACCCTAAGAACACACCACAAGGAAAATTAGCAACATCAATCAGTGGAGGGCACGTCGGTTTGGCACATTCTTCTAAATGGCCTTCGTTGCACTAGTGACTGTTGGAGATCCTTAGGCAACTGCTATCCTTTCCGCTAACAGGCTAACTCAACAACCATGCAAGATTTGAGTGATAGACGTCCCACTCTTTTAAGTCATATTAGCTAACTCTCAAGATATAAATAGCAACTATCCCACCCTGAGGAGAGGTAGTCAATTCCCGAATACCCAGCAGTGCACTCAAGAAAGATCTATAACTCTCATTGTCTTCTCTTTTGACCATCCTGTGTAACACTTGTAATGAAAAATGAGCTAGTGGAACCCTTGAGCTGCTTATGAGCATCGTGGTTTTGCTTGGTTGGAGGGTTTTTGACGTCAAACTTGTGCTATTCATTTCTTTTTCATTTTCTTTTATATTTGTATTTTATGTTTGTGCCATTTGCTTTCTTGATCCCCATCCTTGACAGTCTAGTCGAAGGACCACACTCTCAGAATCTCCCAGGTGGGAGATGTCCATCAAAGTTGACAGATTTTTGTGTCAATAGTCATTAAATTTTATCAACGAGTTATCAATCTTAGTCTGTTTTCGACAGCTACCTTCACTAAAATGATTCAATTATATATTCATTTGATCACCTTACATCTATCTTCACTATCAAGTTTTTTAAATTACAAGTTTCAATTTGAAATCCATTTGATCATCTTTTGTTAGACATCCTGGATATTCCGATGACATGTTGGAATCTTGTGAATGAAGACAATCTCAATTAGTTCTTAATTCATATGGCCATTGAGCTCTTTTTTCATATTTTTGGAATGAGTTTCATATGTTATGCACAGAAACCATGAAATCTTTCATTTTTAGGAAGAATCGAACGAAAGAGAAACCTGGTTGAAGGAAATGGCTTTGAGCCTACTTGGTTACGGGAAGAAGTTGTTTGTGGAGACTCTTTCCAAGTGCTTAGACTCGAGAAGCCCAGATCTAGTTCGGGTCTGTCTAGCAACAACTGCATGGCTTAGTCGTGCACTATCTTCTCTCTCGCCTGCTGCATTTCCAGCCTCTTCTTTCTTCGTCATCTTGCCTGGGCTGAAAGAAAGCTTGATGAATGATCTGGATACCAAGAATAGGGTACTTGCTTCTCTGTGTCTGCTCAACTTCAGTAGGATTCCTGGTAAGCATCAAGCAAATGGTCTATCTTCTATGCATTTTCATCAACTTTCATAAAACGGGTTTGCAGTTCGTGTTGTTGTCACTGGCTTTGGCTCGACTCCTATGCGACTTTTCTTGCCTTATTAATTGAGCTTGTTCTTTGTTTTGTAACAAAGCCAGTTAACGTCGTGCGGGCTGCTCGACCAGACTCATGAACTCACGAATGCTAGAATAACCCGTTCTCATGTACTTGATCGTGATTCTCTTCTGTCAAACTAAATTCCACGTTCTTCTATCTGAATGGCAGAATTTAGGATCCCTATCATAACATTTGCTGACGAGATCCATGATCCTCTCAATAGCCTCGCGAAGGTAACTTGGACAGCCAAGATGCTCTACCAGGACATTTTCGCCGAAACCCTGTAAGATGAAGATGAATACTTTCTCCCTACAGATATCCCCACTATGAATATACATTGATCCCATGTAATGTAGATCAAACTTTGTATTATGTATATATATCATCCCTACCATAATGACATTTTTTCAGGTTATACTGCAGGCATTCACATTTTAATTATCTTTAAAGAAGTTAATTGTGTGTACATATATGTATATGTATGTATATATTTATATACATGTTTGCTATCATGAAAATTTAGCCCTGCCAAATTTTTTTTAAAGAGTGAATGATTGAGGGGAACCACGTGATAAACATGATTCCTGTGATGTTGCAGCATTGATCCCAAGCATGAGAGTAAGCAAAATATCTTAAACCCGATTCAAAACTCACTCGTATTTTATTCGGTTCAAATTCATCTCGATTTTCTTATAACTCAAAGTTAATTTACTCAAGAAAAAATCGAATTAACTTGTAATCAATTTGATATTTATACATTGTATACATTTAGGTATTTTAAAATATTATATATATATATATATGTGAATATGTTATATAAAATATTTATTGAAGAGATTTAAAGTATATATTAAAGCGATTATATATTAATAATCATTAAGCTTTTATCTCACTAAATGGGGTCGGTTACATGAATTTTTTATTTTTATTACGCTTTATTAAATAATAAGTTATCATTTATCTTTAATTATGTGAGATTTTTTTTATGATTTTTGTTGTCTTATTTGATTTTTTTCTCTTTTAATACAATAAAATTCAATAAAAGAGGAAAAGAAAAATCAAATAAGATACGACAAGAAATTATAAAAAAGATTTTATATATTTAAAGATAAATGAGAACTTATTATTTGATAGAACGTAATGAAAATAAAGGATTCATATAATCAACCCTATTTAGTGGGATAAATGTTTAGCGGTTGTTATTATAGTTGCTTTAATATATATTTTATATAACATATTCATATATATATATATATATATAACTGTATGAGTTAATAGATATTTAGTTGATTATGAGTTAGAATTAAATTTTTTGAGTGAGTTAACTTCGAGTCACAGAAAGATTGAGTTTAGTTTAAATTAGGTAAATTACAAGCAAATTTAAAATTTGTGTATGATTAGATATAAAATAATTTTTAATTTTTTTAAAAATAAATTTAAAATTTTAGTCATGTTTAAAATATGCTATTAAAATAATTATATTTAAATAAATATATAATTCATGTAAATTTGAGGCTAATTCTAAACCTATGAAGGAATTTTAATATAATATTAGAAATTATATAACTATTTAATAGTTTATTGATTTGTTTAATGGAATGACAATTTTAGTGACTAATTTGTTATATATCAATGTATTTGAATAGAATAAAAGACTTCATACAAATATTTATCCCTATATCTATAAATTTAAGTCGATCACAAGTATTTAGAGACTAGTTCAAGTATAATGAAAAATTATTGAATAGTCGCGTAATAGCTCGTATTCAGATGTAATAGTATTTATAGGTCATGTAATTATCAGTATTAATTAGAAATGGCTAAATAATAATTTAGAAACATATTCGATGTATATCAAGGAATTTTAACTCAATTACATTAACTAAATAACTATTTTGAACGTATACTGTTCTTTTCCAACTAAATGGATGGGCTTATAGATTATTTTACTATTTATCAATATATTTGAACTTAAAAGCTGCAATTAAATAATAATTTATTGCTATGTCTATGAATTTAAACTAAAAAAAAAATCTATGAATTTAAACTAAATACAAGCATTTGGAAACGAAATTGGTTCATATCACAATATTTAATTGAATACTATCAATTATAAGTTATTCGATGATTTTTTAACATATTTAAATAGAATATTAGTATTTAAATATCTTTTTATTACTTATCAAGACAAATTTAATACTCACAAATACATAAGTTATAGATATTATATTAATATATTTTTACTAAATACACATATTTAGAGTTCGATTTGATACATAAGATAATACTTTAAAGTAATACTGACAATAATATAACTATTTTAAGGCATACCAATATACTTTAACTAAGTAGATGCTTATAGATGCTAATTTATTATTTATTAATATATTGAACGAAATAGTAGTACTTTTACAACTATTTATTGCAATATCGATGAACAAAAGTTGAATACTTGTATTTGGAGAGCAAGTTCTTGTATATCAAGTTATTTTAATTGAATACTATGAATTATGCGACTATTGGATTATTTTTGTAAGTATTTACACATCAATTTATTATATATCTAGTTATTTGAGCTTAATACTCATAATTATACAAATTAAATTTATTATACTGACGGATCTCTACCAAATACACAATTTTAGAATGCGATTTGATACCAATCATAGAATTTTAGCAAATACCAATAATTTTGTAATTATTAGATAGTATATCAAAGTATTTTAACTGAATCACGCTTTTAGAGTCTAATTTATAATATATCTAAATATATGAATTAAATAATTGCAATCACACATTTATTCATAATTATATTGATGAATTTAAGCTAAATAAACACAAGAAAAGGCCGATTTGTTATATATAATGTTATTTTAACATAGTACGAGAAATCATACAGTTGCTCTATAATTCTTCAATATATTTGAATAGAGTACTAGCATTTAAATGTTAATTTATTACATGCGAGGGCCTTTAAATATAATACTCATAATTACACGACTTATATATATTATAACATCTTTTACTTGAATTCTCACATTTTGAAACTGATTCGATATATATCACACCATTTTAATTTAACACCA
Source organism: Apostasia ramifera (assembly GCA_019297695.1). NCBI lineage: Eukaryota > Viridiplantae > Streptophyta > Magnoliopsida > Asparagales > Orchidaceae > Apostasia > Apostasia ramifera. The sequence goes on from JAEMOT010001171.1 coordinate 60,216, forward strand.
ATATTTTTTTTAACACCAATAATTATATAACTATTTGACTGTATATTGATATATTTCAACAAAATATACGCACGTAAACACATCATATAATTGTATTTGAATTAAACAGTTACAATTATATCCCTTTTTATTATTATATCTATAAAAGTAAATAAAATGTACATATGTAGTGACTGATTCAGTAGATATCATATCATCTGTTGATTTTTCAATTAATTTGAAAATAATATGAGCAATTAGACATCAATTTATTATATGGCGAGGTATTTTAACATTATACTTCATCTTACACAAATGATATAAGTAATATGATTATTTTAATTAAATACATATATTTAGACGCTGATTCTATATGAAGGAATTTTAAATTAATACAAGAAATTTTGTCACTATTTAATTGTTTATTGGTGTGTTTTAATAGATTGATAATTTTAGCAACTAAATTGTCATATCAATGTATTTAAATGAAATAGAGGATATCTTACAACTATTTATTCCTATATCAGAAAATTTAAGTCGATCACATTTATTTGGAGACTGGTTCATTATATATTAAGTTATTCTAACTGAATAAAAAACATTACACTACGATTGGAGAATTTTTCAATGTACTCGAACAAAATACTTATCTTTACACATCGACTTGTTATATATCTAGTTTAATTGATATAGATAATTACATAACTTATATGTGTTATATTATCATATTTTAACTAAATGCACAAAATAAGATGTATATCAAGGAATTGTAACTCAATTATAGTAAATGACAAACTATTTGAACGAATGGATGAGCATAGAGATTAGTTTATCACATATCAATGTATTTGAACTTAAAAGCTAAAATTAAATAACAATTTATTGCTATTCTATGAATTTAAACTAAATACAAGCATTTGAAGACTGATTTAGTTCATATCACAATATTTTAACGGAATACTATCAATTCTGAGCCATTTGATGATTTTTTAATATATTTGAATAGAATATTAACATTTACATCAATTTTTATTACATGTAAAAACATTTGAACTTAAATAGTGATATTTTTGCAGCAATTGCGTGTATTCTATTAAAATAACTTATTATGCAATGAATCGTACTATAAATGCTTGTAATCCACTTAAATTCAACGTAATGCAATAAATTACTGCAAAAACATCACTAATCAACTCAAATTCATTGATATGTCATAAATCAGACCCTAAAAGCGTCTATTCTTCTAAAATTGATTGATATACTGATAAAAAGATGTGTAATTATAGGCATTACATTAAAACGCAATTAAATGTCCCTAATAGATCACCAAATATCAATCTTCGATTGAAATACATCAATATAGCAAACATTAGGTGTGTAATCAGATTACTATGTTAAACAACTTTCATATAGACAAGATTAAAGTCAAATTGCATATATTCTCTTCAAATATAATAAAAACTAATTGAATACTCACACAATTGCATGTATTCAGTTAAAATAACTTATTATGCAATGAATCGTACTCTAAATGCTTGTACTGCACTTGAATTCAACGTAATGCAATGAATAGCCGCAAAAACATCACTATTTAACTCAAATTCATTCATATGTCATAAATCAGTCCCTAAAAATGCTTATTCTCTTAAAATTGATCGATATACTGATAAATAGATGTATAATTGTAGGTATTATATTACAAAGCAATCAAATGTCCCTAATAGATTACCACATATCATTTTTTGATGGAAATACATCAATATAGAAAACATTAGGTGTGTAATCAGAGTATAATGTTAAACAACCTTCATATAGGCAAGATTAAAGTCAAATTGCATATAATCTCTTCAAATAGAATAAAAACTAATTGAATACTCACACAAATGCTTGTATTCAGTTAAAATAACTTATTATGCAATGAATCGTACTCTAAATGCTTATACCACACTTGAATTCAACGTAATGCAATGAATAGCCGCAAAAACATATTCAACTCAAATTTATTCTATGTCATAAATCAGACCCTAAAAGACGCTATTATCTTATAATTGATCGATATACTGAAAAATAGATGTATAATTGTAGGTATTATATTAACAAGCAATCAAATGTCTATAATAGATCGCCACATATCATTTATTGATGGAATACATCAATATAGCAAATATTAGGTGTGTAGTCAGAGTATAATGTTAAATAACGTTCATATAGGTATTATTAAAGTCAAATTACATATATTCTCTTCAAATATAATAAAAACTAATTGAATACTCCCACAATTGCTTGTATTCATTTAAAATAACTTATTATATAATGAATCGTACTCTAAATGCCTGTACTCCACTTGCATTCAATGTAATGCAATTAATAACAGCAAAAACGAAACTATTCAACTCAAATTCTTTGATATGTCATAAATCAGACCCTAAAAGAGCCCATTTTCTTAAAATTAATCGATTTACTGATACATAGACGTGCAATTATAGGACTTACATTAAAACACAATCAAATAATCCTAATAGATCTCAAAATATCAATTTTCGACTAAAATACATTATTATAGCAAAAATTAGGTGTGTAATCAGAGTATTATATTAAAAAACCTTCATATAGACAAGATTAAAGTCAAATTGCATATATTCTGTTCAAATAGAATAAAAATTAAATAAATACTCATACAATTACTTGTATTCAGTTAAAATAACTTATTATGTAATGAATCGTACTTTAAATGCTTGGACTCCACTTCCATTCAACGTAATGCAATGAATAACAGTAAAAATATCACAATTCAACTTAAATTCTTTGATATGTCATAAATCAGACCCTAAAAGAGTCTATTCTCTTAAAATTAATCGATATACTGATAAATAGATGTGTAATTTTAGGTATTATATTAAAACGCAATCAAATAATCCTAATAGATCCCTAAATTTCAATTTTCGATAGAAATATATCTATATAGCAAACATTAGGGGCCTGTTAGTTTATAAGGTTTAAATTTAACAAGGTTAAAATTAAACTTGAATAGAGATATTTTTTATTGAAAGTTGTGAATGATGTGAAATAAGGTTAGTTGTTATGTTGGAATATGTGAGGGATGTGATATAAAATTAGTTATTATGTTAAAATATGTGAGGGATGTGATATAAGTTAGTTATTATTTTGAAAATGTGTGTAGGATGTGAAATAAAATTAATTTTTAATATTAAATTTTATGTGTGATGTAATGTGCCTGTTTAAAATTAAACTAGCTTAATTTTAAACTGCCAAACAAACAGAGGTGTGTAATCAGAGTATTATGTTAAAAAAATCTTCATATAGACAAGATTAAAGTTAAATTGCATATAGACAAGATTAAAGTCAAATTGCATATATTCCGCCAGCCGCAACCGTCCGCCCTGCCACCTGCGCCGACCTCGCCTCTCACGGCCGCGTCCCTGCCGTCGGTCGGTGAGCTCGCTAGCTGCTGGTCACCCATCGTCTGCCCTACGCTCCTTCTGCCAGTGCCGGCCCGCTCGCCTTGCCACCATTCGCTCCAGCTAGCCGTCACCTATTCTGCAGCTGGCGGCCAACAACCTGTTCTGCGTTCATCACCACCTCTCGCCTACATCTCCGTCGCTGCTACGTTCTGCGCGGACCTTGGTTTGTTGTGACTGGCTATGGGGGTTCCGAAATCTGCGATTGAGGTAACCGGAAGCTTAACCAATATCTTGAGTATTCTCGAAGTCTGATAATGGAATTTGTTATCGAGACTGTTTGATTTGCTCAACCGTGTGAATCTGAAATTCTATTTTGTGATAAAATTACTATTAGGTTATTATTTGTGAGTATACTTATATTACTACATACCCTAGCTTGGATTTGTTGGATTAATGTCGTCTTAGATTTGTGGTGAATCATCCATATAATCATTGAACTTGTTTTTGAGATATTTTAAATTGATCTTTTTGCAAAATTGAAGCTTCATGATTATTATATAATTATCGTTAGTAATTATCCTTGTAAAATTTTATGTTCACTTATTAATTCTATTAATTGATCTCTTATTAAAGCTACATTCGCATACTATCCTGCATCGTACTTCATTAGCTGTTTCATTTTTCTTTCTAGCAATAGATCAAATTGTTGGAAAATTATGATTATTGACGCCTACTTTTTGCAAAGTATAATATGTGATTATTGAAATATCATGTCATCAACAACTAAACCTTTATCTCACTATGTAGGGCTGGTTAAAAGAATTCTTTATTTTTTCATTACACTCTATCAAATAGCAGCTCCTTATTTTGCTCTAAGTATGCAAATTATTTCTTATATTTTCATGTTTGCTATGATCGTTTCCAGATAAAATTTTACTTGGGATTTCAAGCCATTAATCCTTCTTTTATTGGCAAAGATTTAACTAATTCTAAGAGTAGAGGCAGAGAGTTATCTTTTCTTTTCCAACCTTCTGCATTTGCTTTAAAGGAGGTTTTGATCAGCCTTCGTTCTGCTTGGCTGTTCTATAGGCGTGGCTCTTAGGTTATTTTAGAGATGTATCATCCAAACTGTTCTAGTAGACAGTTTGGGTTTTATCAAGTGTGCCTCCAAAATGAGCTTCCTTCGATCTCTTGGGTGAGGAGTCCTTTCGACTTCTCCACTTTATCTTTAACTGGTCAATTGGAGATAATTAGCAGTCTTTGGGCAACGATATTTTCTTTTGGCACTAACTCTAAATTTCAAATCATGCCTTCGAATGGGCCTACTGAGGTTTCATATAAGAGGCTCAGATGATTTTGAAATACCTTTGGCGGTATTTTCGAACATGGAGGTAATATATACTTCAGTAAAGTTAAGCTTTTGGGATTTTCGAAGGGTTCTTCTTCGAATAGACAACTCATATGTCCCTGTTCCTATAGTTGCTTCATCTGCTTTCAAAGGTAATTTATTTAATTGCATTCTTTCATTTTTGCATTTTTTGAACATGTCTAGATTATATTTATTATTATTTCTTCTGCAATGTAAGCCTTCTTTCTGTCACATCTATGTGTAGTCTTTACCGCAAAGGATAAGGTATTAGAGAATTTTTTATATTATTAGTTCCTCTTCTTTACCCTTCCTCTTATAAATTTGCTCATAGGATGGTGTTCTTCATCTTATATTTTTTTTAATCTCTCCATTCTGTGACATCATTAACTTCAAAGTCAGCTGGTTAGAACATGGCCACAGGGGTCTTTGCCTTTGCTTTGGTTTGCAAAGATAGTTTGAGAAATATTTCGAGGATAAAGTTTTATTTCCAAGGCCATATGAAGGATGGAGTTTTATTTCCACCCCAAGTTGAAAGGGGTCCCTAATTTCCCTCTACCTTTGGCCTCTCTCTCCCTCTTCTTCCTCCTTTTTTATCATTTTTTTTCTCTCTTTCATGCGGGGAAAAAGGCTGCCTACCCATTTCGCCTTTTTGTATACTCAGGAAGAAATGATTTTTTCAAAGATCTATAACCTATATACTGGCTGTAATATTATTATTGTAATAACAACTTGAAACTTTTGTCTAGTTTATATGTATATATGCATTTTCCACTGGCTGATGAAGTGCCATAAACTTCATTCTTAGTTGCAAGTGTAAGCGTTTTTTTTGTACTGATTTTCTTTCTTCGAATGAATGCCTTCTCTGAGGGGAAGCTTCCAATATTGGGCTTTGGTAGAGATCTTTTTGACTGGAAAACTTCATAAATTGATTTTGAGAGTTCGTGTTTTCGACAGAGAGCTTTTTAGAGGAGAATTTCGCAGGCCATTTTTGAATGGCATTTTTTTGAAGCTACTAGTCATTTAAGTATTTGGTCCAGCCTTACCTCTCTATGATGCCCTTGATAAAATCAACCCTTCTCAACTTGACTGACTTCAAATTTAAGATGGAAATTTCTTCAACTAAGTTAAAGTAATTCCTGGCATTAGCATTCAGTAGAAGGGAGGAAATAGAAGCAGGTTTGGTTGGCCCCTTTTATCCTTCATCTTAGGGGATGGAGGAGCAGAAGAAGAAGATGAGTTTGAAGATTAAGCAGAATAGGATGAGATGAGTCAAATGAAGCTAAGGGAGAGACTGGCTGCTTTTGTTTGTCTCTCTTCACCTTCGGCAAAGGGGAAGGAACAGGAGTAGAAGAGGTGACACAAGTGGAAGAAGAATGAAATGGAGTAGAGGATTCTCCTTCACTTATCTCCACAACAGGAGGCGAAGCCAAAGGTTTGGGCTTACTTCCAGTGAGGATAGTCTTCCTAAACCTAGGCTTTAGCCTCTGTTTCCTGTTGGAGGTGAAGGAAGACGCAATAGCAGGTGCAGCAGAAGATTTACCTGGCCTAAGCGATTTCCTCTCCTTTTTGCTTACGGCAAGAGGAGGTTCAGGCATATATGTTTTGGTTACAGCTGACTTGGTGGTTCTTTTTGTTGGAGGATCACTGATGCGGAACAATATGCGAGATGCAGTCCTAATTAGAGATCAGCAAGTACTATTAACAGATGTGCATAAAATTGTTCAGGATTATTACTGATAATAATTATGTAATAACTAGGAAATTATAAATCCATGAAGAGAGTCAATTTTAAATATCTAGACACAAGTCCAAATAATATCTAGTAATTTACCAAATATAGGCAATTCTATCTCAACAAGTCAGAGCTAGGGATACGCAGTAATATAGGTATGCTCACAAATAATAATACCCAACAACAATTTATCACACAATATAATTTCAGGTTCACACGAGTGAGCAAATCAAACAGTCCCAATAACAAAAACCACAACAAGATTTCATAGGATTTTGAAAGTATTCAGTCGATGTTCGGGTTTACCTCGAGAGGAGATTCCAGGTCTCAAGACTGAACTGCTGACACGTCGTGAACGATGTTGCTGAAGATCGAACTAGCGGGATCGAGGTCCGAGGTCTTGGACATTGGCTGTGTGCTAGAGCACGAGCAGTGACTGGTCAGGCACGATGTTGCAGATGGCCCAAACATCGTGAAGTATGTTGAAGTACGCCGAACTAGTGGGATGATGGCAGCGTGGAGGAGCGCGAGCAGTGGCTGGCCGTGCACAATGTTGCAGATGGCTGCGTTAGTTTAAATGTCGTGAGCGATGTTGCAGAAGGCTGTTGGAGTCGACGACAGCGGGAGCGGAGCCCGAGGGTGATGTCGCCCTCGCCGGTGGCCGAAGAGCTGCCGGAGGCGACGACAACACGAGCGGAGCCCGTAGGCCGGCACAGGCAGAGATCGCAGGTCGGCGCGAGTGAGACCCTCGAACCGATAGAGAAGGAAGAAGGAAAAAAGGATTTCAGGGCTGGAAAAATTACAAAGTGGGCCTAGATTATGTTGAGCTGTGATCGTGGTTTAAAATACGAGAAAAGTTAGGGAATACTATAAATTTCTTTAAGGTATTTAGGGATTTTCACCCAAGGCCCTAACCTTTCCCTTCAGCGGGATATAACACACAATATTCAAACTTACAATGATTTTATTTCAAGATTAAGAACCAAACAACACTAGTCCATACTTTTATATAGGCTTATTATAATTGCAGAAATAAATACGGAAATAAATGCTGAATAAAAACTGATTATAATATGTTAAATGCGAATAATTAAAAGTAGAAGGAATCAGCTCAAAATTTGGAATATTCCCATTCAAATCAATAAATTGATTTAAATGGGGATTTTCAATCTTCTGATCAGCCACCAATCATGCCTGCTGCCATATCTACAGATATTAATTCTCCATCCAGATCGACGCCACGTGCTGAGATCTCGAGCGCCGAGCGTGAACTCTCTCTAGAATAGATTGATGGTCTGATGACATCGTGTCTCCACCAACTCTCCCTGGGTGCGAAGAACTTGACCCCATCGAGTAAGAGTCAACTCCACTGCAGTACCTCTCTAACAGGTCTGGATCGAGTAAGGGTCAACTTCACTGCAGTACCTCTCTAACAAGTTTGGATCAAGTCGCTGCAACTCATCTCTAGTGATCCAGGAATTCTCCAATGTTGGCTAACCTTTCTACTTAATCAAATATCTTTGATATTCTTGATTTCTAATTGAGATTATCTGATCATCAAGAATCTGCTCAATTTGCTCTTTTTTTATGGAATGTTGTGAAAGTGGACACTCGGGGGGTGGGTTCTCTCTCAATAGGGGGAGAAGACTCAAACGGATCACTGAGTATTGCAGTTGGTTCTTTGTAAGCCACCAGATCTGAGATGTTGAATGTAGTATTAATCTTAAATTTTGATGGTAAATCTACCACATATGCATTTGAGTCAAGTTTCTTTAATATTTTAAATGAACCTGCCCCACGAGCTTGTAATTTCTTAACAACCCCTGAAGGTAATCGCTCGGGCCTAACTCAAATCATCACATAATCACCCTCAAAAAATTTCTGTAACCTTTTATGAGCAACTGCTAATTTTTAATAAGCCTCATTGCTAAGACTTATTCTTTTACTGATCTTTTGATGCAAATGTCTAATATGCTCAGCAAATGATTTCGCAGACTCAGAAACTTTGTGATGAAGTGGTAGGGGAATAAGGTCAGTGGGGGTCCTAGGCTTATAACCATGTACGACCTCAAATGGACTCATGCCTATAGACCTATTGACAGAATTATTATATGCAAACTCTGTCATAGGTATGATCAGATCTCAATTCCTACTATTTTCTCCTACTAGACACCTAAGAAGGTTTTCTAGGCTCCTATTGACCACCTCGGTCTGGCCATCAGTCTGAGGATGATAAACAGTTGAGAATTTTAACTTTGTTCCTATGAGTTGCCAAAGAGTTCCAAAAATAGCTCATAAGCTTCACATCTCTATCCGAAACTATACTTTTAAGCAGCCCATGTAAGCGGACAACTCCGTCAAAGAGGAGGCGGACAACTCCATCGAAGCATCGGAAGTCTTCAAACAAGGAAGGAAATGTGCCATTTTTGAGAACCTATCCATAACGACACAGATAGAATCGTGTCGTGCAATAGTTCGAGGCAGACCTAAGATGAAGTCGATGCTCAGGTCTTGCCAAGGTTTATCGGGAACGGGTAATGGCGTGTATAACCCTGTGTTGTGCTTCTGCTGTTTCGCAACAGCACAAGTTCGGCACTAGGCAACGATTTGAGCTATGTCCTTTTTCAGACTCAACCAATAAAACTGACTTTCAATTGCTTCGATGGTCTTGGTTCACCCAAAATGACCAGCGAGATCACCGGCATGAAGCTTCTAGATCATAAAATTTCTTATAGAAGTCTAGGACAAACATAAGCGATGATCGCGAAAAAGGTATCCATCATGAACGAGGTAATCTGGATATTTACTAGTCGGACCCAAACATATAATCGCATAGATTACTCCAAAATCAGGGCAATCGACATAAGTCTCATTGAGCTTGTCAAACCCGACAACCTCAATGCTCATCGTAGTCAACAAGGAGACTCATCGACCTAAAACGTCGGCCACTTTATTCTCCACTCTAGGTTTATGCCTAAGTACAAAAGTGTACTCCTAAAGAAATTCAACTCACTTTGGATTGAGCTTCTTTTGTGAGTTCAGGTATCTCAAAGCTTCGTGATCAGAATAAAGGATGAACTCCTGGGGTAGGAGATAATGCCTCCAATGTCTGAGAGCCTGAACCACAGCATAAAACTCCTTATCATAAGTGGAGTACCATTGCCTGATGTCATTTAATTTTTCGCTAAAGAAGGCTACAGGATGACCTTCTTGACTTAAGACTCCTCCTATACTAACTCCTGAGGCGTCATAGGATACCTCAAAGACTTTGGTGAAGTCTTGGACTCGTAAAACAAGAGTCGCAGATATGTGAGCTTTAATTTCAACGAAGGCTTTCTGATGCGGAACGGGAAAAAAAAAATTGCAAATGATGTTCGCGTAGCCAACCACTCAGTCTCATGCGCTATCTGCCTACATTGGTCTATAGGTGTCGAGTTTTTACTAAATTTAGGATATATATAAGTATGCTTAACTAGATCGAACCTATTGACCTCATAATGATTGTAGCCTATAATCATCTCAATGTGATCGATAGTGTCATCAATACAGTAAGATGATTTAGTGATTGTTATCGAATCTATGATCTGCTTTTCTTTATGACTCAACTCTATGATTATTTTCTCAACTTGACTTTCAACTTTTATCCTATAACTATCTTCCTCGTACATCTCATCATCGTACTTCTCGTACTCCTCGGCTAAACTAAGATCTGCTATATAAATGGATATAGGTAACGAATCAAGTTCCAATGCTTCAGGAAGAATGAAAATTTCTGTAAAGAACTTATTCAATACTTCTTTCACGAGAAAACTAGATTGGTCATCTATAGTCTCAATAAAATTATAATACAGAATATGTAAAAATGATTAAATAAAATGCCCTAACCTAAACCATGTTTGATACCAAGTTGATGTTTTATATTTATATTCAGCAAAATTGATTAGCAATTTATTTTAATTAAGAGAAATATTTTCTAAATAAATTATATGATAAATAAGATTTTTGAATCTCGTAAATTAAGATATTTTAAAATTAAAATTAAACTGAATCGTATTATAAATAAGAATTTATCAATTTAGATTAGGGCGTCAATTTAAATTCAATAAATCAGATTCGAAGTTCAGGAATTTAGGACAGACGCCTCACAGTTAAATTTAACAGTAATTGACACAGAAATATCGGGTCACACAATTAGAGCCAAATAAATAACCCAAGTCAAGCGAATAATTTGTGTTAAAGTCATATAATCAGCTTAGTTGAGTTCGGGAAAGAATTTGCCAGCGATTTGGATCGAAGAAGAGTCACTGGCGATGAGGGTTAACTAATTTGGTCGCAGTCAGGCGGGTTGAAAACATCGTAGCTGATGTTATGGAGGAGGCCGTTGGCTTAAGCCTCGTGTTCGATGTTGCAGGAGATCGACGGGATCGAAGTTTGGTCGAACGTGCACGAGGTTGCAGGGTCAAACGTCGGGCGAAGAAGGTTGCGAAAGCCAAACCTCAGTCGCGGAAGGTTGTAGGAGGCCAAACGTCGTACGCGAAAGGCTGTAGGAGGCCAAACGTTGTGCACGAGGTTTGAGATGACCGAACCAGTGTGCACGATGTTACAGAAAGTAGAACCAGCGGGATCGAGATCAGACGTCTTGGGCGATGACTGCTGGCAACCGTGCGTGAAAGGGAAAGAGCGGTGTGAAGTGATGGAAAGAGAGAGAGCGGCATAAAAATTGGCAACCGTGCGTGAAAGGGCGCTGCGTGGGCATAGGTCCCGATTTGCGCATGCGTGGCTGAGCTGCACGGCTTAACAGGTTGATCCATTGACCCAAAATGAAACGGTCGGCCCGAAACTCAAATTTTGTGGGTCGACCCATCCCGATGGGTTAGGCCCGTTGACCTAGTCAATGGGCTCAATGTGTTGCGTAGATCCGATGGGCTTCCAAAATTGGCCGAGGTTGATTTCATTTGAGATCGATTTCCAAAATCAACTGAGTTCCTCTTGAAAAGGCAGTTTTTGAGGGAAATGATAGAACATTTTAAACATATGATCATCAAAATCAAAAGTTAGTATAATATTAGTAAGTTAAATCTATCCTCATGCAATGGTTTTGTGAAAATATCAGTAAATTGCAAATCAGTAGAAATAGATTCTTAGGAAATATCACCCTTATTAATATGATTACGAATAAAATGATATCGAATTTCTCTGTGTTTGGTTCGTGAGTGCTTAATCGAGTTTTTGGTTAAATATATAGCACTAGTATTATCGCATTTAATAGGAATGTGGTCTAAATCAATACCATTGTCAAGTAATTGATGTTTTAGGCAAAGTAGTTGTGCACAAATACTACCGGCCACCACGTACTCTGCTTCTGCCACGATAATGCGATAGAATTTTGCTTACGACTAGACCAGGCACAAGTGCATTGCCAAAAAATTGACAAGTGTCAGATGTAATTTTACGATCAACTTTGCAACCTGTAAAGTCAGCGTCGGAGTATCCTATCAAATTTGGTGTATTTTTTTTTTTGATATCAAAGACCAAGTGAATGTGCGCCAACTAAATATCTAAAGATCCGCTTAACTGCAATAAAGTGAGATTCTTTAGAGGATGACTAAAAACAAGCACACATGCAAACACTAAACGTAATATTTCTGCCTACTTACAGTTAAATAAAGTAATAATTATAACTCGATAGAGCTTTTCATCTATATTTTTACTTTTTTCATCTTTATCCAACTTTGTAGATGGGCTCATTGGGGTACCAATGTACTTTGACTTGTCTATGCTAAATTTTTTAAGAAGCTCTCTCGTGTATTTGCTTTGACAGATGAAAATGTTATTAGGAAGTTGTTTGATTTGCAATTCAAGAAAAAAGTTAAGTTCTCCCATTATACTCATTTCAAATTTTCTAGACATATACTTAGAAAATTCATCATATAAGAATTTATTAGTAGCACCAAAAATAATATTAACATAAATTTTGTCTACAAAGAATTTACTTAATCTCTCATACCAAGCACAGTTGTTTATTTCAAGCCCTGTATAGAGTCTTTTTGAGTTTGAACTCATGATCCGAAAAATGAAAGTCGATAAAACTTAGTGGTTGCTCAACATAAACCTCTTTGTTAATAAAACTGTTAAGAAATACACCTTTGACATCCATCTAAAATAATCAAAAAACTCTGTAAAAAGCAAATAAAAGTAAAAAGGCAAATAACTTCTAATCGAGCAACGGTTGGAAAGGTTTCCTCAAATTTATTTTTTTAGATTTGAGTAAATCTCTTGACAATCTAGTGAACTTTATTATGAACAATAACGCAGGAATCATCAAGCTTATTTCAAAAAATCTCATTTTATATCAATAATAGAATGATCTTTGGGATGTGGTACAAGTTCCCAAACATCATTCCTAGAAAATTATTCTAATTTTTCTTGCATGGCAAGAATCAAAAACTCATCATTTTCGGCTTATTCAAAATTTTTTGACTCGACTTGAGAGATAAAGGTGGAGTGAATTACCTTATCTTGGAAAGAAGCTCTAGTGCGAATTCCTTGTGATTAATTCTGCTGGATGAGCTTTCTTGAATTTTTATTTTTTAGCAAGTTCAATTCATCAATACTTTCTTTTTTTTCAAGTATGTGTGCACTATCATATCATGATTGATTCGATAAGTTTTACGCTAGCTGTCGACTGCCAAACGCAACCCTCCGCGTTTCTCATCCGGAACTTGGGACCAGCGATGATATATGGTGCTGAATATATGAAGTGCACATTTAGTCAAAAAAGAAATACTAATATTGGAGATGTGACAATTGATGTTCAAATTGTCAAGAAGAGTGAGCGCTTTAGATACCTTGGATCAATCATACAAAATGATGGTGAAATAGATAATGACATTATTAGTAGGATCCAAGCAGGATAGGTAAAATGGAGAAATGCTTCTGGTGTGTTGTGCGATAGAAAAATCTCATCCAGAATCAAGGGTAAATTTTATAAAACTGTAGTAAGACCAGCGATGATATATGGTGCTGAATGCTGGCCTGCAAAGAGAGAACATACAAATAAAATAAATATTGCATAAATGAAGATGTTAAGGTGGATGTGTGAATATACACGAAAGGATAGAATGAGAAATGAGTATATCCGAAAGAAAGTTGGTGTTGCACCAATTAAGGATAAACTTAGAGAAAGTCGGCTTAGATGGTTTGGACATCTAAATCGTAGGCCGATTGAAGCTCCAGTTAGAAAAATTGAGTTATTGGATTTTGTCCATGTACAAAGAAGAAGAGGGAGGCCAAAGAAGAAGAGGGAGGCCAAAGAAGACATGACAAGAAACTATAAGGAGTGATCTTAGTTACTTAGACTTTGATAAGAATATAGTAATTGATAGAGCGCAATGAAAACATAGGATTCATATAGCCGACCCCACCTAGTGGGATTAAGTCTTGGTTGTTTTTGTATGTGTGCACTATCGTGATGAGATTCTTTTTTAGCTTTTGTTCCTTTACCTTCCAAACTTATCTTCTCAAGGCCTGTACCTTCAGTAAGATCATCATCTTTCACTGGAGAGTAGGCATTAGACTCATCAAATTCAACGTGAATGGATTCTTCGACCGACATAGTTCTCGTGTTATACACACGATAAGCTTTGCTCGTTGAAGATACCTCAAGAAAATAGCGTCATTGAATTTTGGAACCAAATTTGCCTAAATCATTATTACTATTGTTTAACACAAAGCACAGGTGCTTATTTCAAGCCCTGTATAGAGTCTTTTTGAGTTTGAACTCATGATCCGGAAAATGAGAGTCGATAAAAGTTGGTGGTTGCTCAACATAAATCTCTTTGTTAATAAAACTGTTAAGAAATACACCTTTGACATCTATCTAAAATAATCAAAAATCTCTGTAAAAAGCAAATAAAAGTAAAACGCAAATTACTTCTAATCGAGCAACGGTTGGAAAGGTTTCCCCAAATTTGTTCTATTAGATTTTAGTAAATCTCTTGATAACCAAATGAACTTTATTATTAACAATAACACAACAATCATCAAGCTTATTTCGAAAAATCTCATTTTATATCAATAATGGAATGATCTTTGGGATGTGGTACAAGTTCCCAAACATCATTCTTTAATACACATTAGAAGATAGCACAAATTCTGAGAAAAACCAAGGTTCTAGATAGACTATAGTATCGCCATGAATCAAAAACTCATCATTTTCGGCTTATTCAAAAAATTTCGACTCGACTTGAGAGATAAAGGTGGAGTGAATTACCTTATCTTGGAAAGAAGCTCTAGTGCGAACTCCTTGTGATGGATCATCTCTGATTAATTCTGCTGGATGAGTTTTCTTGAATTTTTATTTTTTTAGCAAGTTCAATTCATCAATACTTTCTTTTTTTTCAAGTATGTGTGCACTATCATATCATGATTGATTCGATAAGTTTTACGCTGGCTGTCGACTGCCTAACGCAACCATCCGCGTTTCTCATCCGGGACTTGGGACCAGCGATGATATATGTTGCTGAATATATGGAGTGCACATTTAGTCAAAAAAGAAATACTTATATTGGAGCTATGACAATTGGTGATCAAATTGTCAAGAAGAATGAGCGCTTTAGATACCTTGGATCAATCATACAAAATGATGGTGAAATAGATAATGACATTATTAGCAGGATCCAAGCAGGATGTGTAAAATGGAGAAATGCTTCTAGTGTGTTGTGCGATAGAAAAATCTCATCCAGAATCAAAGGTAAATTTTATAAAACTGTAGTAAGACCAGCGATGATATATGGTGCTGAATGCTGGCCTGCAAAGAGAAAACATACAAATAAAATAAATATTGCAGAAATGAGGATGTTAAGGTGGATGTGTGGATATACACGAAAGGATAGAACGAGAAATGAGCATATCCGAAAGAAAGTTGGTGTTGCACCAATTGAGGATAAACTTAGAGAAAGTCGGCTTAGATGGTTTGGACATCTAAATCGTAGGCCGATTGAAGCTCCAGTTAGAAAAATTGAGTTATTGGATTTTGTCTATGTACAAAGAAGAAGAGGGAGGCCAAAAAAGACATGGCAAGAAACTATAAGGAGTGATCTTAGTTACTTAGACTTAGATAAGAATATAGTAACTGATAGAGCGCAATGAAAATATAGGATTCATATAGCCGACCCCACCTAGTGGGATTAAGTCTTGGTTGTTTTTGTATGTGTGCACTATCGTGATGAGATTCTTTTTTAGCTTTTGTTCCTCTACCTTCCAAACTTAGCTTCTCAAGTCCTGTACCTTTAATAAGATCATCATCTCTCACTGGAGAGTAGGCATTAGACTCATCAAATTCAACATGAATGGATTCTTCGACCGACATAGTTCTCGTGTTATTCACACGATAAGCTTTGCTTGTTGAAGATACCCCAAGAAAATAGCTTCATTGAATTTTGGAACCAAATTTGCCTAAATCATTATTACTATTGTTTAACACAAAGCACAGGTGCTTATTTTAAGCCCTGCATAGAGTCTTTTTGAGTTTGAACTCATGATCCGGAAAATGAGAGTCGATAAAACTTGGTGGTTGCTCAACATAAATCTCTTTGTTAATAAAACTGTTAAGAAATGCACCTTTGACATCCATCTGAAATAATCAAAAATCTCTGTAAAAAGCAAATAAAAGTAAAAGGCAAATTACTTCAATTCGAGCAACGGTTGGAAAGGTTTCCTCAAATTTGTTCTATTAGATTTTAGTAAATCTCTTGACAACCAAATGAACTTTATTATTAACAATAACAAAGGAATCATCAAGCTTATTTCGAAAAATTCCATTTTATATCAATAATGGAATGTTCTTTGGGATGTGGTACAAGTTCCCAAACATCATTCCTAGAAAATTATTCTAATTTTTCTTGCATTGCAAGAATCAAAAACTCATCATTTTCGGCTTATTCAAAAAATTTCGACTCGACTTGAGAGATAAAGGTGGAGTGAATTACCTTATCTTGGAAAGAAGCTCTAGTGCGAACTCCTTGTGATGGATCATCTCTGATTAATTCTGCTGGATGAGCTTTCTTGAATTTTTATTTTTTTAGCAAATTCAATTCATCAATATACTTTCTTTTTTTTCAAGTATGTGTGCACTATCATATCATGATTGATTCGATAAGTTTTACGCTGGCTATCGACTGCCTAACGCAACCCTCCGCGTTTCTCATCCGGGACTTGGGACCAGCGATGATATATGGTGCTGAATATATGGAGTGCACATTTAGTCAAAAAAAAATACCAATATTGGAGATGTGACAATTGGTGTTCAAATTGTCAAGAAGAGTGAGCGCTTTTGATACCTTGGATCAATCATGCAAAATGATGGTGAATAAATAATGACATTATTAGCAGGATCCAAGCAGGATGGGTAAAATGGAGAAATGCTTCTGGTGTGTTCTGCGATAGGAAAATCTCATCCAGAATCAAGGGTAAATTTTATAAAACTGTAGTAAGACCAGCGTTGATATATATGGTGCTAAATGCTGGCCTGCAAAGAGAAAACATACAAATAAAATAAATATTGCAGAAATGAGGATGTTAAAGTCGATGTGTGGATATACACGAAAGGATAGAATGAGAAATGAGTATATCCGAAAGAAAGTTGGTGTTGCACCAATTGAGGATAAACTTAGAGAAAGTCGGCTTAGATGGTTTGGACATCTAAATCATAGGCCGATTGAAGCTCCAGTTAGAAAAATTGAGTTATTGGATTTTGTCCATGTACAAAGAAGAAGAGGGAGGCCAAAGAAGACATGACAAGAAACTATAAGGAGTGATCTTAGTTACTTAGATTTTGATAAGAATATAGTAATTGATAGAGCGCAATGAAAATATAGGATTCATATAGCCGACCCCACCTAGTGGGATTAACTCTTGGTTGTTTTTGTATGTGTGCACTATCGTGATGAGATTCTTTTTTAGCTTTTGTCCCTTTACCTTCCAAACTTAGCTTCTCAAGGCCTGTATCTTCAGTAAGATCATCATCTCTCACTGGAGAGTAGGCATTAGACTCATCAAATTCAACATGAATGGATTCTTCGACCGACATAGTTCTCGTGTTATACACACGATAAGCTTTGCTCGTTGAAGATACCTCAAGAAAATAGCTTCATTGACTTTTGGAACCAAATTTGCCTAAATCATTATTACTATTGTTTAACACAAAGCACATGTGCTTATTTCAAGTCCTGTATAGAGTCTTTTTGAGTTTGAACTCATGATCCGGAAAATGAGAGTCGATAAAACTTGGTGGTTGCTCAACATAAACCTCTTTGTTAATAAAACTGTTAAGAAATACACCTTTGACATCCATCTAAAATAATCAAAAATCTCTGTAAAAAGCAAATAAAAGTAAAAGGCAAATTACTTCTAATCGAGCAACGGTTGGAAAGGTTTCCTCAAATTTGTTCTATTAGATTTTAGTAAATCTCTTGATAACCAAATGAACTTTATTATTAACAATAACACAGGTTTTGCTAACTTTATTATTAATGATAACCAAATTTGTTCTATTAGATTTTGCTGTGGAACCTTCCCCCATTAGCTCTCTTTCACCGAAAGATGTTGAAGAATCAAAAGGCCCTTCACCTTCTTCCTCCAAAAGGGTGAAGAAGAAGAAGCCAGCTGCCTCGCCTTCTTCTAAAAAGGTGAAGCTAGAGGTTCCCCCGGTCCATAAAGCAAAGAAGAAGCAACCACCACTAGCAGAGAAGAAGAAGAAAAAGATGGTCGAAGGTGATTCTCTAACAAAAAGAACCACCAGGTCAGTCGCAACCAAAGCATCTGTGCCTAAACCTCCTCTTGCCTCGCAAGAAGGAGAAGAAATCGCTTAGACCAGGTAAATCTTCTGTTGCACCTGCTACTGCGTCTTCTTTCACCTCCAATAGAAAATAGGGAGACTATTCTCACTGGAAGTAAGCTCAAACCTTCAGCTTCGCCCCCTGTTGTGGAGATAAGTGAAGGAGAATCCTCTACTCCATCTCATTCTTCTTCCCTTTTGGTTTCACCTCTTTTACTCCTGTTCCCCCTTTGCCGAAGGTGAAGAGAGACAAACAAAAGCAGCCTGTCTCTCCCTTACCTTCATTTGACTCATCCTCATCCTATTCTGCTCAATCTTCAGACTCTTCATCTTCTTCCTCTGCTCCTCCATCCCTCAAGATGAAGGACAAAAAGAAAAAGGGGCCAGCCAAACCTGCTTCTATTTCCTCCCTTCTGTTGAATGCTTGTGCCAGGAATTACTTTAACTTAGTTGAAGAAATTCCCATCTTAAATGTGAAGTCAGTCAAGTTGAGAAGGGTTGATGATTTTATCAGGGGATCATAGAGGCAAGGCTGGACCAAATGATTATCTTGCAATACTCCTGTCTATCCTCTCATTCTTCAAGTTTTCTATGCCAATATGAAGATCGATTTGGAAAATAGGACTCTGGAAACTTTTATTCAAGGGAAATCCATCACCATCACTGGTGATGATCTCATTTCCTTCTTTGGTTTCAGTACTCCTGATAATCTTATTTCCCTCTCTGATCTTCAAGTTGAGTTCAGCTCATTTTTTGATATTGAATCAACTCTCGACTTTGACCATTATTTTAATCCTCTGGCTTAAAGAGGCATTTAACTGGCAAAGTTAAGAAGTTGTCTGCCTGTAGTAATCATGCCGAAATCCTAAGCAGAATTCTCCAAGAATCTCTGATCCAAATCTATGGACACAAATGTGACTGGACTAATTGTTCATCAATCTGCTGTTTATTATATGCTGAAGGATTGAGTTCTCAACACTGCTGACATTATCTTCCATGAGCTTGATGGCTATCACAATATTCTTAGAAAATTTTCTTCTCATAGGAGCCTGCATTATTTGAATATCATCTGCTATTACCTGAGCTCCAACCATGAGATTATTTTTTCCTCTGAAATTCCTGATGCCAGATATTATTTCATCTCTATGAACAGCTTTAAGCTTCGCCAGCCAAAGCCCTCTTACACCTCTCAACTATCCTCATCTAGATCTGATCCGACATTAATATTCACTCCCAGATTTACCCAATTCGTAATCATGTTTACGGTCTCCTTTGGCAGATTGACCAATACCGTAGTGGCAACTGGCATGGAAATGGTCAGATGGAAAGGATGAGGATTTAAGAGAATTTATTTGCACCAAGAGGGGTTCCGTGGTTCCAGGAGGGGTTCAGTTGTTTCACTTCCAGGCCAGGAAGTTCCAGACAGAAATGAATTCATTCAGGCTGCGGCTTTGGTGAGCCAGCCTGCTTTATACTCCAAGCAGTTGATGGCTATTGGACCAGCAATGGTTCATCCATCAGAAGTAGCTACTAAAGGAGCTTTCTGGGCAGATCTTCTGGAACCTGGTTTCAGGCTGGCATTAATTGTTGGAATTGGTATCCAAATTCTGCAGCAGGTCTTTTTATTTTGTTTTGACTTATGTCTTTCTTTTGGGGCTCCTATCTAGGATGTGTGGTAAGGCTAGAAGTAGAAAATTCATTATTATTAGGGAGAATGTTGGAGTAACATCTATCAAAAATAAGATTACTGAGAATAGAGATAAGATTATTGAGAATAGAGATAAGATAATTGGTAATAGATTTAGTTGGTATGGATAATTTATGATATAGAGTAGAATGAGCACCACTAGAGTGAGAATTTGTCAATTTGCTTGAAGGGAATTGAAGAAAAATGGGTATACTAAAAGTAACTTGCTTATGTTATACAAAAAGATTTGTGTTATCTTTCAAAACAAATAATTTGTGTTAAAGACTAGTGAACTCCATAGCTTGATAATGATGTGGAGAGGTAGGAGACTTGCTAGCTCTTCCTTCTAGGTGATTTTCATGAACATTTCCTTGTCTTTCTGTATTATCCGCATGACTGTTCACTTACGGTCTTTATAGTTTCATCTCCAAATTAAAACTGATTGCTTGCACTCCAACAGTGCTAAATGAATCTTGGCTTTATGAAGTCGTTGATAGGCTAGCTGACATTTATCTCATTCCTGCAGTTCTCTGGCATAAACGGTGTCCTGTATTGCACCCCTCAGATTCTGGAACGAGCAGGAGTGGGAGTGCTTCTGAAGAACCTTGGCATTGCCTACGATTCAGCATCCATCCTCATTAGCGCTCTTACCAGCCTTTTGATGCTCTCTTCTATTGGTGTAGCCATGAAGTTAATGGATCTGTCTGGGAGAAGGTTTTTTTTTCTTTGCAAATCAACCTTCGTGGTTACAATCTGCATTTCTGATATGCAATCATCGTAAACTTCTCTTCCATCCATCCCATGCAGGTTTCTTCTACTGTCCGCCATTCCAATCCTGGTTTGCGCTCTCCTTGTGCTGATTGTAGCGAATTTGGTGGATCTCAGAATGATGGCCCACGCCATACTCTCAATGATCAGTGTCATCGCCTATTTCTGCTGCTTTTCATGGGCTTTGGTCCCATCCCCAACATTCTTTGCTCGGAGATCTTCCCTACCAGGGTTCGCGGCATCTGCATCGCAATCTGCATGTTGATTTTCTGGTTTGGAGATATCATCGTCAAATACTCCCTCCCTGTAATGCTGAACAACATTGGACTTGCAGGTGTTTTCGGCATTTATGCCATTGTTTGCTTTCTTGCGTTCATCTTCGTCTTCCTCAAGGTTCCCGAGACCAAGGGAATGCCACTCGAGGTCATCACGGAGTTCTTTGCAGTTGGTGCCAAGCAGAAGCAAGTATAGAATGTTGTTGTGTTGGATTTATGAGATGCAGGAGGAAGAGTAATGTATCTTCTATTCATTTTAGCGGGCTCGTGGAGTTCCTTCCTCTACTCAGCTAATTCGGGATTACTCTGTCATATATGTTGATGGCTACTTTTTGGGGTTTTATTCGGTGTGAGTGCAGAGTCCTATCAGAAATCCAAAAACAGCATATTTTTAAGGATTCAAGCTTTTTTTTTATGTAATTTTAGAACATCCGTAAGAACTATATATAAAGATTCAAGGGCACCATTCAATTAATGACTGTAAAGCACATCATTGTTGACTTAAGCTCAAGTCGTAGGTTCAAAAGTTATCAGGCTTCCTTTATAGTACACCAAATCAGCTCCTAAGAATATGGAAACAAGCAAGTGGGTGAATCTTAGAAAGAGACGAGCAATTAGATTCCAGTGGATGATTTCTAGCTGAGCTTCATTAAAGCTAACTAATACTTTTCCTTTTTTGGTTGAGTCGTTAGTGCATAATAAAGACAAAATAAAGTTTAGTTGATTTCACTTTGGCTAGTTCATAGGTGATCATCAATCCCCTTGTTTGTTAATAGTTTATTGCCTTAATTATCTTTAAATTTATTTCTCATGTCATGCTTCGTATGATTTATTGGGCCTTTTTAGTTTCAAATTTGTAGTTATACATGTATCGATATTTAAATTTTTAATATTATATATTAATCATAAAAATCATATTTTTTATTATACAAATTTTATAATTTTATGATATGAATTATCCATAAAATATAATTTTAATAATTATTTTTTAGTAACGTATATAAATATGTATATAAATATATATATATATATATAAAGAAAAGATGCTGTGGGTTCTAGAATTAGAGTGAGCTTACGTGATTTATTTAAATTGAAAGATTTTAAGTTTCAGTTAAGTTTGATTTAAATAGGCTAAAATTTATTTTATTTTGAGTTAAATCGAGTTCAACTTTTAATTTTTCTTGTTTATTTAAATATTTTGTGTATGATAAATACTTTATATGTTTTTTATTTAAATTTAAATATTTATTTTTATATAAAAAATTTAAATATATTAATTATGTTTGAACTTATGCATAAATCTCTTTAATATATATCATATAATATCATCTTAATGCTACGTCATATTATTTGAATGCATGTCATTTAAATGTCATCTTTTAATTGATAATTTTATAATTTTTCAAAAAAAATTTAAAAAATATTATTAAACTAAATAATTATTTTTTTTTAATAATATAATATAACATTAAAATAATAATAAACTAAATACCTCCTAAATAAAATACAAATAAATTTTGAGCGACTTTCTATTACCTAAACAATCTAGCAAAAGTTCAACACATAATTCTTCATTTAAATACAAAAGAGATGCAATGTGCATGTCAATGCACTAAACTACAAAAAAAAAAAAATATATATTACTAATTGCATGCATTCACTGTGCACCCTCTTCTCAGAGCTGTATTAAATTAAATGGAAATCAATTTTCTAGCTCGACCTCTCGAGCAATTTTTGGTCTTTTTTGGTATTTGCCCACATTTAAGAAAAAAATATAATAATATATTAAAATTTATTATAAATTTTAATAACTTTATTTCACATCTAACATAAATTTCAATCTTAAAATCAACTTTATTTCACATCTTATACACCTCCCAATATTAAAATAAATTTTTTTCTCATCAACTCTATAAAATAAAATATTTTTTCTTTTCTTACCTAAATTTATCCTCCAATCAAACAAATCCTTTGCACCAAGGGTCAAACTATTCATACCTAAATCCCTATATAACACGTGTGCAAGAAGGTGAGCGTGTGAACATTCGGAGATTCGCCTCCGGACCATCTGGGTCCTAGATGCCATAATTTTTTTTTGGCCTCTCAGATTGCAGATTGGTCTACTTTTATATTATTATTTATTAAGCAGGGCCGTTTGTTGTCTTAAAAAAAAAATTCCACTTGTAACCTTAAAAAACATAAAAAGTTATAGTCAATTACATGGAGCACCCTCTTTGGAATGATCCCCAAAATTTTTTTTTTTTTTCTCGCATGTGAATCTCATAGTTCATCATATAAAAGATCTGAAAACGGAAAGAAAAAAGAAGTTTGTGAATGATTTAGAATTATGATGAATATTCTGGATATTAATAGTTTAAAAAGCAGCAGATTTGCTCAAAAAATATAAATCTGCCAGAATAAACTTTTAAAACGATTTATAATTGACTACTTAAGAACAGGAGAGCAGAATTCTCCGTCCCCTCATCTTCAAATGGCCATAAAGAGAAAGAACGAAAACAAAAATTAAGATGCGTTTCTAAAATGAGAACCGTCGGATTCTACTCCACAAACTAAATAAAATCTACATATAATCACATTCCTTTTTCATTGATTGTAGCAAGCGAGATTAATTATTAGGGCAAGAACCTATTGGCGTCCCCGTCCTCCCTTGCCTTGGCTCCACACTCCACCGGAGCACCTCCGGCGCTGGCGGAGCTGGCGCCGCAGCGGTGGCACCTCGACGGCGGAGCGACGACTAGGATTTGGCGGCAGGATGGGCAGGACGAGTGCGATACGAGCCACGTGTCCACGCAGGAGACGTGGAAGCCGTGGCCGCAGTGAGGCAGGATCCGGATCTCATCGCCCTGCACAAACTCCACCAAGCAGATCGGGCATTCGGCTAACCTCCCGCCGGCGGCCGCCGCGCCGTCGAAGGAAGTCGTCGGGAGAGATCGGAGCGCCTTCCTCTTGAGCCCCTTGTTCGGTTTCGGAGACAGTAAAAATCCTCCAGCGGCGGAGGAGGATCTCCGCAGCCAGGCGCAGCGCGCCACCAGAGCCAGGCCGACGACGCAGATCAGCGCGCAGAGAAGCGCTGCGAGGATAACCACAACATCGGAGTCCACCGCCGTCGGCTGAGGAGGCTCCACCGCCGGTAAGGTGCCGGGGCTAGTCTGGAGAAGTCTCGCAGCTGGGGACATGGCGGCAGGAGCGAGGGAAGGGACCGGAGAGCAGAGCGGCGGAGGAATCGTTATCAGAGATTTGGGATTTTTGAATTTGGGGAATGTTTATCTTCATTTATAGCCAAAGTCATGAGCTCAAAGATCTCAGACAAGGAGAAGAATAGCCCAATTTCTTCCCGTTATTTACGAGGCCTACCCTACTCTTAAATGACAAAAATGCCCATCATTCAATTAGCATCTGACATCTGTCATCTGCACATTTTATATTTCCTGCGATGAGGAGATATTATTCGTCGTTCCTCTGCATGGCAAAATTTTTCCCCAACTGTAAACTTACGCAAAGTTTACTTTTACTGTGTAAAAATATTTTATAATTATGTGAATTCATAAAATATCTTTACATAATAAATAAAAATATAATTTTACATAACAACAATAAAATAAAATATCATAATGGGAAGTTACATGACCACAAAACACTATTAAGAGTACTTTAATATTTTGTTTGCTTGTCAAACTATTTTAAATTTTGATAAAAAATAATATTTGACTTAATATTGTTATTTTAAAAATTGTCATAAATTTGAAATAAAATTAAGTAGCTTTATTTTTTTAATATAGATAGAATATAAAATAAAATTAATTTTCTATTTTATAATTTATGTAAGATGTAAAATACAAATAATTTTACTGTTAGAGTTTATATAGAAATGAAAATATGAGTATTTACATAAAGAACACTTTAATTATGAAAAATTACATATTTTATTATTAAAAATAAAATATTAAATATATCATACTGAAATTTTGTAAATATATATATATTGCTCTATTTTTAAATAAAATTATATTGTACTTCAAATTTATAATTTTAATATAACATTTTATGATCTAAATATAGAGTTATTATTTATTTTGCCTTCTAAAAAATATACTTTTCAAGAGGTCACATATCCCAATATTACTCTAGTCTAAGTATGTTTAATTATGAAAATTTTTATCATTAGTTTCACGGTTTTGCCTCCAAAAAAGCCTCTACTATTTGAAATCACGTTATCTACTTATATAATTCAAGAATTCCTCTTCTTTTTCTAATATTAAATGATTTATTTATGCGCCCCTCTCACCACTTATTATTCAGTTTAGAAGCATACCAGGAGCTACACTTTATTTCAGTGATTTCCTTCTCTTGGGACATCACCTGACGAACTCCCCACCCTCTTTGGCCATAAGTGTCACACCTAAAACTATAATTTATAATTCAAAACATTAAATTATATACCTCAAATTATTTAACACTAAAAATTAAATCTCAAATCCTAAACCTTAAGTTTAACAATATATTCTAAATAATGTTTATTTCATAAATTAGTTATGTATAAAATCTACTTTAAACTTATTTTAATGAGATGAAAGCTTATATTATAAACTTATAAAGAGAAAATAAACGGCGGCCAATACTTAGTCGAAGAATAGGTTGCTTGTCCAATGTAGGAGAAGATGTCCTCTTTATCAAATAATAAATACTCTGAGCTGAGTACATAACTTGAAATTAAAGTTTGACTCCACTGGATTTTTAATTCTAGCCTTGGTTCTTGTTGACATGTGGCTCAAAGCGTTGCATCACAGCCATACACATGACGCTCCTTCATCTTGAAATATTATACTTTAAGCTTTGAAGCTGTGTTAGCCTTCCAAACCTCGTGAGAGAGGATTGAAGCCTTTCAAACCTCGTGAGTGAGGATTGGAGCCTTCCAAATCTCGTGAGAGAGGATTGGAGCCTTCCAAACCTCATGAGTGAGGATTGAAGCCTTCCAAACCTCGTGAGTGATGTTTAGAGCCTTCCAAACATCCTGCATGACCGATGTTTCCAGCTCTCCCAGCCACATCGGGCACGACGTTTCTCAACTATACCTATCGCTGTCAGCGTGCTTTGACCGCACCGTTTTCAATGCAGCATGCTTCTTCCAGTCACGCAAATCAAGGGACCGCATGCTCTACGCGCTGTAAGTTCCCATAAGGCGCGAAGACCAAGAAGACAAGCTCTTCACCCACTACTTTCAGCTCCTTCAATGGCCGATAGTGGTGGGACCACCAGCGTGGGCTCAGCATTGTTTATACTTTTTCCCCTCCGAAAACCCCGGGCGGAGCTCTCCTTCCACCCGCCTATAAATATCCTTGAACAAAGCTTCGAGCAGAGGAGGAGAAAAATGAAGGAGGACGAGTCGCACAGAGATCTTCTTCTTCTTCTTCATTTCCTCCCTCTGTTCAGGGAAGCCCCTTTTCTTTCTGAGCTCTAGTCATGTCTGTACTTGGCCCAAGTGACCTCCTCTTTGAGATATAGTGAAACATTTCGAGTTCGTCCAGATAGACGTAGGGAATTTCCTCCCTGAATCACCTTAAACCTCTGTGTGTTGCTCTGGATGCTCTCTCTCTCATCTAAAATTTTAACCGACAGGCTTAGCTCTTTGCGCGCTGCCGTCCCTCGGGGCTCTCTCTCTTTCTCAGTGTCAACAATTCTCAAATCTAATAGGACCAACCAGTCAAATCTATTTAAATCTTATCCGGTCACTATATCAATCCGATTCATTCATAAAATTAAACTAAATATTAAATTGGATCAGCAAAAAATGTATAATATCTCATATTTTAATTATAGAGATATTATTTATTTTTATTTTAAACAATTACTTGATTTGAGTACTAATCCTAAGTACGCTTAAGAACAGAATTCTCATTACTAATTGCGCGATTTTGCCTTAAAAAATAACTATATAATTTAAGATCACGATATTTACTTATACCGCTCAAGAACTCCCATCCACTTCTGATATAAAACTATTCATTCTGAAACTTGTAATAATTCATTTATTCGTCCTTTTCGTTACTTATCAATAGACTTAAAAACATGCTAAGAGCAGTTCAGTGCGCCAGTGAATTTATTTTTATGAGGCATCACCTTTTTCAACTTTGAGTCATTAAAGATTGATCTAATTGATAAATTATATGGATTTGTTTCGGCAGTTAAAATTCATGAATATAAATAATAATTTTAATAATATTTATTAAATTTTTAAGATAATTACATATATATTATTAAAATTTAACTATTTTTTATATTTAATATTTAAATATTTAATATTATATATTAATTACTAAATTTACATAAAAATTATATCTTTATATAATTTATGTCATAAATTTATAATATATATATATATATAATAAAAATTATAAAATATATATAATTTTATGACAAATATGTAATATTAAAAATTTAAATATTAAATATATAAAATAAATAAATTTAGTGTAATTAACACTAATTTTTTTATTCTACCAAACGCAGTTGGTTTTATTTTTTATGTGATTTTATAATTTGATTTACATATAACAATTTAATTGATAGTACATATATTAATATTAATTAATTAATTAATGGTTGAACTGTTGGAGTCATTTTTCCCAATTTCTCTGTTATTTTTTAATTTTAGATTAACTTTAATTTTAAAAAATCTTTTTATAATATTTATAAAATTAAATTTTTTGTGATATATATGTTTTGGTCATCAGTTCGATCTCTAATTCGATTAAGCTGAGCTTAGATTCGCGTGAAAGGTTCGCGATGTATCGATATATTTTATATGAAATTCGAATTTAAGCTGTAAAAATTTTTAGTTAAGAAATTTTATTTTCTTTTCATCAGAAATCTCAGCCATCCATCGCTATTATACCTTATCACATATATATCAGCTCACATTTTTTCAAATCCCATATTTATTACTTAAAAAAATTGCATATTAGTCTCCCAATAGCAAAAGCAAATTAATCTCTCGATTTCATATAGCATTGATCTTAATTTTATTATAATTTAACTTCTAAATTCTCTTAAATTTTATTTTAAGTCTTAATTTTTTATAATAATAATTATAATTTTATTTCACAATTTATTTAAGATTTTTTTTTATGTGTCTTAATAAATTATAATTTGATCATTTGATAATAATAATTACAAATTAGTTCCCTAATTTCTTTAGAATCTAATTTTAGATCCTAAAATTGTAATTTAATTATTCTAGTTCTCTTGGGCTTGATTTTAGGCCTACCAAAATTAGGACCAAAATGGTATTAGTTTAAAAAATAATAATAATAATAAATAATTTTTTAATTATTTTATATAATTTTAATATAAAAAAATATTATTTTATTCACATACTTAATAATTTTTAATAAAAATATCTACTTTATATCATATCCTAGACCAAAATATTTAAATATATTTTAGTATATGACATAATAAACTGGTGTGAGGATCAAACAGACATCTCCATGATTTAAAGAAGATGATAAATAAAAGCTAGGAAGGACATGCATGAAATGTGGACTTATATGAAGGACGGGCAAAACTCAGGGATTCTTATGTAATTTTTCCCTCATATTTTCTCCAATTACTCTGTGCCGTGTATGCATGTTGCATTAATTTTTAGTTTTTTATTTGTTTTAGAACGCTCTTCTAAATTCGTAGGACTGAGGATATTATTCGAGATTAAATAATAATAATACAAATTTTAAATTTATCATAATTTTTTATTTTAATTAAAACATTTTTATTTCTCTTCTTAAATAAATAAAGTAAATTTACTATAAATATTAATAAATATCATATTGATCCTTAATGTTAGAAGATAGTATTAAAATCTATAATCAAAAGTATTTTTTATTGGACCTCTGAAATCAAATTAAATAGAAATTTCACCAGCATTCTATGAGCAAATGATGAAAACATACTTTGGGAAAAAGAGAGGGACAGAAGTAGGAATTAAAAAGTAATTTTAAAATTATTTGGTTAAAATTTTAATAAAATGATCAAGAATAATATATTTAATAGGCTGGGAGATTCAAAAGCAAGAATTTTAAAATTATAGAACAAGCTAATATTACTTTCTGATATTAAAGAGGTGAGTAATATTTATCTTTATATATAATTATTAAATTTATTTTATTATCTTAAATAAAATTTAATATAATAAATTTATTTTATTAAATGTAATAAAAAAATTACAAATTTAACGATGATTTACTCAAAACTGTGAAGAAGAATGTTCTACTCATGGAACTCGATGGGAGAATGGAGTCAAACTGTGTTGAACGTCGAGTTTAACAGCTAATTTGCCTAGCAGTGAAACTACAGCTTGCAGATCAAACTCAGAGCTGACAAATTGGCTCCAAAGTGTTTTACATAATAAAAGTCGAGCATGTGTCGGTTGAATTCAATTTTGATAATAGTGAGTTAAATAAGAATTCAAAATTAGATTTTGTGGTTTTAAGCTCAAAAAAAAATTCATGTAAATAAATTAAAAGTATGAGTCGATTTGAAACTAAGTCACTGATCTTGTATCTCTAGCTAATAGCTATAGATGAATTTTGCATAATTATATATTGTAAATTATATTATCAATTGAAATTTTATGTATAATGAATATTAAGTCCTTATTTCATTGAAAAGTTATTTTTGAATCAGAGAATTATGTTGTTGAACCTCTTAATTTTGATGATTACAATTAATTTAGAATTATGGACTAACCATCTTATTAAGTGTATTTTTCAGGTCATTTATATCATAACTAAGGTGAATGTCCAAGTTCAAGTTCAAGAAAAGAAGTATATTACATGGTTCTTTTTTATTTTCTTTTCTAGGACTTAATTGTAAGTATGCATATTTTTGCCAAGGATTTAACTTGTACTCAATCTTAGTTAGCCTAAGGTCTATCCATTCATCGAAAATATTTGCTGTGAAATTCATTTCCTTAGCTGCAGGAAAAACCGGTCGATTTCCAAAATCAACTGGATTTCTCTGGACTGGCCCAAACACAGCTGCCCAGCTAACCGTTTGGCCCATCCAAATCTTCAAAAATTGAGAATATCTTATTTCCACTATCTTGTTCCTTGCAGCCCACTTTTAAATTTGAAACATCCCTCAAAAACTATTTCTTTACTCTTTGTTCATTTTTAAAATAGAAAATATTTGCACTTCCCATTTCACTTGTTTATTTCAGCAATCCTTGAGTGTTATGCTGAATGTATTGTCCACTTAAACTCACTAAACTAGTTTTAATCTATCCCAAGTGGCACCTTCTCCTTGTTTTAGCCCTTGGGTGGAAGTTTGTGTGTGTTTTCTTTTAGCCATTTTTAATTATCCTTTTTGCTAAAAACAAAAACTTTCTAGCATGCTTGTTTATGGGAAATGGACAAACTATTATTCTATGCTTTATTTCATCAGCCTCCTTTCCCAGGTTTATTCTTTAGTATTTCCCTTTTTCCAAGTATGGTTGGACTTAATCATTATCTTTAAAATTTAAAATCTGCTGAACCCAATCTGTCTCCAACGTTCCAATGGACACTTCATCACCCTGGAATGTCCGAAATGCCCTCTGCTTTCTGTTTTCTCACTGGTCCACTTGTATGACATGTCAAAATGATTGTCTACAATTGACTAATTCAAATAAAAGGCAAATATATCAAGCTTCATGCTTACCACCTGCTACAGAAAATAAAAGCATTTATTTTCCTGTTGTTCTCAAAATTTCTTCCTGCTCGAAAATCTTCTAAGCTCTCCTTTAAGCTTCTACTTGCAAACAAACCTCCTCAAGGAGAAACAAAAAGAAGAAAGAGTGTTGCGTTTTTCACTATTCTGAAGCCAAGACCTGTAATCCTTACTGTTCACATTCCTTCTTGGCTTTTCGATTTTGTCGCAGCTTCAAGTTTTTCATAATCAGAACCTCTCCTGTTTTGTTTTTGTTGAAATATAAAAGCAAGGCTGTTAGCTATTAGTTTCATATTTTAAAGCTTGCTTTTTCCTGAATATTCTGAGATACCTACTTCTTTTCTTTTACCCCAAGATTACGGAATTTAATCTTGGACTTTTACGAGTTTTCACCTTGGCAAAGTTGTTGTATGCATAGAGCTCTTCACTGTAATTTATTTTTTGTGCTTAAGTTGTATTTGAGCTAGCAAAGCTAGCAAAACCTTGTACCCTTCTCTATTTTCTCTGGAGTTATTTTTGTAGGTTTGCTCGGCTTTGGTGCCTGTAAAAAGCCGTGGTGTGTAGGTTTTCTTGGCTTTGGTTCCTATAAAAAGCCATAGGATTGTATCGGGTTTATTCGGCTTTGGTTCCCATAAAAAGCCGGGGAGATTTAGTGGAAATTCTCATTTGTGGAGCGTGGGGAGTGGACTAGGCGGTAAGCCGAACCACTATAAATTTATTGTGTTCTTTTCTTTTTTGCTCCCAAATTTCATTAAACCAATGTGATATAACATATCTAAATCTAAGTATTTTAATGTTATAGAAAACCTGAAATATTTTTATTCAAAACAGATATATGATTAATAAACTCTAAATTTATTATTTCTGGTCTCTTTTGAATTTATTTCTGCACTGCTCTGTGAACCTTGGTCAATTCCCGAAATCGACCGGATTGTTCTGGAAAAATTTTCTGCACTGCTCTGTGAACCTTGGTCAATTCTCAAAATCGACCAGACTGTTTGAGCAAAATTTTCTGCTCAGTTCTTTCTTGCCCAGGTGATATCAGAACTCAGTGTTCTTGGTCATTTTGACAAACTTAAGTATACTACTTCTTATTCCTCTCTTTTCTAAATTAAAAAAAATTATTTTTAAATTATTTTTAATCTCAATTCATCTCCCTTCTTGGGAAGTCTCTGGGCTAACATATGTCTTATTACAAGAGAAAACAATAAAAATTATCAAGATATAAAAAGAGCATTTTTTATAAAAATCTTATTGAATATAAAATAAAATTATTTTTAATTTAAAATTTATATTAAATATAAAATAAAAATAATTTTTTATATTTGAGTTGAATATAAAATAAATATTAAAATAATGTTTGGGTTCTTTTCTAAAATGTCGTCTGAGCTCATCTGGTCTCACGAAAAACAAGAGATTAAAGAATGTTTATTTTCAAAGTTAATTTTAATTTAAGTTAAAATTAAGTTAAAATTAACCAATCATATAATATATCATGCTAACATTAAATTAATAAGACATTGCTTGGTTCAAATTTTTATTTTAGATAAGCAAAAAAAAAAAAAAATTGAGTTATTGGATTTTGCCCATGTACAAAGAGGAAGAGGGAGACCAAAGAAGACATGGCAAGAAACTATAAGGAGCGATTTTAGTTACTTAAACTTAGATAAGAATTTGGTAACTGATAGGGCGCAATGTAAACAAAGGATTCATGTAGCTGATCCCACCTAGTGGGATTAAAGCTTGGTTGTTATTGCTGTTGTTGTATAAGCAAAAAAAATATTTTTTAAGTTTAATGAAAAATATTTTTATAATTAAAATCTATTTTAAGCCAAAAAATAGCTCGAATTAAATAATGCCTAATATTTTAAATACTACGTAGAACTTTAATATTAAAATCAATTTTATTTTACATTATATAAAATTTTTAAAATACAAAATAATTTTATTGCACAACTTACACATATTTTAAAAGAATAATTCACTTAAGCTTCGGAGGTTTGTTTATTTTGTCGTCCAAGTCTATAAACATCAAAACATGTCGTCCAAATCCACAATAATTACTATATAGTTCACCATGGCCCTAATTATTTTTAAAAAACTTCCGATCAGGTCCAACATAACGTTTTCTGTTTAAAATACCATTATTTCAAAATTAAATTAAATTAAATTTAATTTAATTTAATTTAATATTTTTTCAATTATGATTTTACCCTCGCGTGCAGTGGGTTTGCGGATGGGCCGCCTGCACTGCGACGACCCGCGCGAGGACGCCTGCGCGCAGACGCTGGCGCAC
>JAEMOT010001178.1:0-42112 GCA_019297695.1 Apostasia ramifera
ATTTATATAAATTAATTTATTTATAGTATTTAATTAATATATTAATAATATAATTAATATCAAAGCCAATTTAGGCCAATTTAGAAATGTGAAGTTCACCATCAAAAAATATAGTGTGAAATATGTGAAATGCGTAAATATTAAATGTATATGGTGTGATAGTAGTAATATTTACGAATTAATGGTGAGATGCATAATTTCGTGTAAATTTCATGTCTTGTATGTAAAAACTCCCTTTTTTTGTATAATGTAAGTTTTAAGAATAAATTTAACTCAAACTAATATTAATATTGGCAAACAAACAGATTTTTTAAGTTAAATGAAATTAAATGTTGGAATTAATGGGTGATGGGTGCCAAACAAATAAGCAAAACAAATAGATATGTGTTTTACATGCTGGCATCATCAAACTCACATGGGCACTTTTAGTTACATTATTAATAGAAAGCAAGCAAAGCAAATAATGATGGTCCATTTAACCATGTTCTACAATTATTTGTATGAAAATTTACTATAAGAATCAGGGACTAAATAATAATTATGCCACTAATAGCCACTTTTGTCTCCAAGTTAAAAATTAACGTAGTTTAATTTTAAGGGCATTTACTTATATCCCTTAAATCATCTTGAATTATATATTAAACCCTTTATTTTTTAATTTTACAACTTGATCCCCTAAATCATCTAAAAATAAAAACTAGTAAAATACATGTATTTGCAAATATATTTATAATATTTATATATACATATTATTAGTAATAAGCATCTAAATAATTATAAATCAGCAAAAAACATCCTATAAAAATCTTGAGAAAAACCTAAATATGTTATTTTTGGATAATTTAGGGAGTTAAGTTGTAAAATTAAAAAATGAGGGGTTAATATATAATTCAAGATGATTTAAAGAGTATGTATGTAATTCTCTCTTAATTTTAACTTGATATATCACATCACACATAAAATTTAATATTAAAAATTAATTTTATTTCACATTCTACACACATTACTAACTTATATCACATCCCTCACATATCCCAACATAATAACTAACTTTATTTTACATCATTCACAATTTTTAATAAAAAATATCTCTATCTAAATTTAATTTTAATCTTGTAAACAAACAAACCTAATTAAATGACTAATATTTGAACTTTGAGAAAATTTCACATAGATCACTGAAATTTTCCAAACCATACACTTTTATTGAATTCTTTAGTTTTTCATAAGAACATCTAATTCCTTTAATTATTTTTAAATTTTCCACTAACAGTTCTTTAACTTGACAGTTTAATTAGTTATCCCTATTTGAGATCCCTTTACTATGATAAAATTAACATTATTAAATTTACCTAACATATCACATTAACTATATTCATCATACACATATTTAAAGATTTTACATATATAAAAAAATAATTAATTTATATCATATTTTTTTTTACGTATATTAACAAAATAATTAACTTTTTTTTACATCATACACAATTTTAAATAAAAAAATATTCACTTTCATGTTTAACCTTAGTTGTCTAACCTAATTTTAATATAACATGTTACATCAAACACAAATTTTAATATTAAAATTTAAAATAAATTACATTCAAATTCTTGAATTTAAAACATAATTTCATGTAAATTTATAATTTTAAAAATTTAACATTTGAATTTCTAAGTCAAATGTATGTATCAATCAAATTTATTTTTAAATTTTTTTAATATAAAAATATTATAAATTACCTAAGATGTAGAGAGAGAGGGGCCAACTATTGGCCTTTGCAAGAGACAAATAAAAAAAAGAGAAAGCAAAGAGGAGGGGCCAAGGGCATTTTAACCTTATTTAATTCAAGTTGCTCAATATAATTTCAATTATTTTACGTCAACACAAATATTAAATTCCACATATTATATATTTTGCAGTATTAAAATAATTTTTTCACTATTAAATCTATAAAATAAAATATTTTTCTCTTTTGTTCAAACTCTCTAACCAAACAAAGCCTTTGGGTCTACAAGTGTTAGTAATTTTGTTTTCTCTAGTCGGTGATTGTTCATGAAAATACTCGTATTTCATATATACGTATCTTTCCTACTCTCCTTCACAGTCGACAATCTTTCGGGCATAAGAAGGTGTGGTCCATCTAAATTAAAAGAAAGATGAACTTTTATTTGTTCTCTTGTGATTTATTTTTTCTACTTTTTGAGGGACCATCTAAGGCTAACAACATTCCATTCTCATTACTTCACTCATCAGATTTCCTTGCAGACATTTTATAGCAAAAACGTAACAGATTAAAAATTTACTTGATTAGGGATTTTCATGTCACACACTAATTAAAACACTATAATTCACAAAATCATACAAATGAAAAATAAATACAATGCACTTAAAACACGCTACACGAGTAAATACCATGCTTTAATACCTCCGTTAACACAAAAGAACAAGTAAAACTTAATCCCTCTTTATCTCTTCCGAAAGAAAACTGTATTAAATGGTCCTCATGCTACGTCATGTAAAATTATAAGCTTTTCATATACTTCGAGCTTAAAGGTAATCATATTATAAGTATAATCTTTACATATATATATATATAAAATGTGTCTACATATTTTTCTTTTGCTTGTGCCTTTAAAGTTATATTTTTTAACATATTATATAGTGTCCAAAATGCTATTTATCTTTGTAAAAAAAACTTTTTTTTTCACTTTTTCAGAGAATTCTTTTACCCAAAATTGCTCAATAAAAAAAATCTTCTAGTATAATTTCTTCTAAATTCGTATTTCTTTACGTAAAACTTTACCCTCATTTTTCTCTATTTGTTAAACACATGGTACACCATTTCTATATTTGAGAAACAAGTTGGCTTGAATTTTATAGCCTGAATAAACTGAAGTTGCAATAGGTACGTTGTTGACGCTTGTTTTTCATTTTATTTTCTATCATCAATACATACCTATTACTATGCATAAAACCTATCATACATTTACTATGGATAAAAAAATTATAAAAATACCTAGAATTTTTAATCATCTTTAACTTGTTAGAATAAATTATAAATAGAAAATTATAAAATCAAGTACCTAGATTCACCAAAAGAATTATTTTCTGATAATCTATTACTACATTTTAATAGGAACACGAGATTTTGTGAATTAAAACTACTAGACGATAAAAAATTATAAGAATAAAGTATTTAGTTTATTCAATATAAGATACAGAAGAATTTAGAAAATAAATTTTAGAATTAAGAAATTAAGGACTAATAAAAAATTCTCACAGTCCTCACCCTTCACCAGCATTTATGGTAAGAAATTATGTTGATAAAAAAGAAAAAATATAAAAATAATTATAAATTATAAATAATTAAACGATAATCTCAAGTTTGATGGATTCTTTATTCTTAGTATCGAAAATATAATAAAAAAATAGCAGGGCAAAATGGTTTAGCAAATTTGACGATAAATTAAGATTTTAGTAAATTAAATTAAAAAATAAAAAATTGAAAGAATTAATCGCATTTAGAATGGAAAGTAATGCCATTTGGATTAAAAAATGTGTGGCAAATATTTCAAAAATGGATGAACTTTATATTTTTTTCATATGATAAATTTATTATGATACATATTAATGATGTGCTTGTCTTTTGTTCAAACTATGAAGAATATTTTAAATATCTAGAAATAATCAAAAAATTATTTATAAAGTATGATATTATTCTATGAATAAATAAAATAAAATTTTGTAAACAAAAAATTGAATATTTAGAAAAAATTATTAATTAAAGAGAAATAGCATTAGAAGAACATATAATTATTAAAATAAAAAAATTTCCTCATAAATCCGAAACTTTAAAACAATTACAAAATTTTTTGGGCATATTAAAATTATAAAAAAAAATATTTATCTAGACTATGCCAACACACTAAACATCTAAAAAAATAAATAAATAATATCAATAAACAAGATAAAAAAATAAAGAAAAGATAATATGTAGATGAAAAACTGACAAAATAAAAATACAGTTAAACGAAAACGAAAAAAGAGAAATTAAATATCGTAAAATGTTAGTTAATAAAATACATAAAATTATAATTTTCAACTCAGAAGATAAATTAATACTCTATACTGATGCTAGTAATTTTTATTGAGCAAGAGTATTAGCAACTGATAAAAAGAAAATTGTTAGATATACTTAAGGAAAATTCACAAAGCTAGAAATAAATTATTCCACATACGAAAACAAATTCATAGTTATTTTAAAGTGTATTAAGTACTTTAAGTTTTAGTTGTTACCTACTATGTTTCATATAATAAACGGTAACAAAGGATTATTTCATTATATAAAAAATAAAAAACATGATAATAATAGTCAGAGAATAAGATGGTTATTACAATTGGACAAATATTGTTATGAAATCCTGAATTTACTAATATTCTAGTTAATATTTTTTCTAAAAAAAATATATAGAGTATCTTTCTCGTATAATTGCAAGATGGCCAATCCATAAAGAGGCAAGTCACCAGTCCAGAAAATCATATGAACTGATATGAACTCCAAAGAACTCCAAATGAACTTCCAAGAAAGATTCTATTTCGAAAAGGAGAATGTTTACAAATAGATTTCTGATGGATGCCCTTCCACAAGCCGATGGTCACCCTAGTTATAGGATTTTTTCAGAGAATATTGTCAGTACAGCTATAGTATTTTTACTATTGCTATAGTAATGCTACAGTTTGCCTATACTGCTATAGTTTTCACTATTACGCATTAAATGCTCTGCCTTTAACTGTTATAGCCTTAGATGCTCTGCCTTTAACTGTTATAGCCTTAAATGCTCTGCTTTTAACTGTTCATATTCTTAGATGCTCTGTCTTTAATAGTTATAGCCATTGGATGGTTTGTCTTTTACTATTACCTGCCTCATATGCTTTTGTTTTTCACTTTTATTTTTTATTTTTACCCTTTTTATCCTCCACCGTTTTGAAAATTAATCTGATTGCAGTGAAATATTATCTGGAGATGTTGATAACCCTATTTGAATATTGAGCAATTCTTCCGTTTGCGGCCTCTAACAAAACTCTAATGCGTTATTTTCTGTTAATGCCATCTCCTTGATCAATATTTTTTTTTAAATATTTAATTTTTTATTTATATAATTCTATTTTATTTTTTCCTAGAATAATACCATGCTTTATAAATAAATTTTTGATTATTTCTAGATGTTGAAGATGTTCTTCATAGTTGGCAGAAAAAATAAGTATATCACAATATATATCATAATAAATTTATCATATGAAAAAATACAGAGTTTATTCATTTTTTAAATATTTATGGTGTATTTTTTAATCCAAATGACATTATTTTCCATTGTAAATGCTCAAATATTATGGAAAATGTAGTTAATTCTTTTGATTTTTTGTCTTTTAATTTAATCAGCCAAAATCCTGATTTAGTGTCAAATTTTCTAAACCATTTTTGCTCTGCTAATATTTTTTATTATATTTTTGGTACTAGGAATGAAGAATTCATCAAATTTGAGATTATGGTTTAAATTTTTATAATTTATAACCATTCTTACCTTTCCCTTTTTTTTGGGCATGATTTCTTACCATAAAAGCTGATGAAAAGTGAGGACTATGAGAGTTTTCTATTAGTCCTGAATTCTTTTTTTCTAAAATTTATTTTTTAAATTCTTTTGTGTCTTGTATTGAATAAACTAAAGTTTTACTCTTATAATTTTTTTATCGTCTAGTGATTTTAATTCGCAAAACCTCGAGCTCCTATTAAAATGTAATAATGATTATCAAAAAATAATTCTTTTAATGAATTTAGGTAATTAGTTTTATATTTTTTTATTAGAGACAAGGCTTATTGTTTATAATTATTTCTTATAAGTCTAGGTATTTTTATAATTTGCTTATCTATAGTTAATCTATAATAGATTTTATGCATAATAATAAATAGGTATTGATTTAGTACATCCATTGCTATAATCATATCACAAGTAAAATCTTTACATATATATATCTAAAGAAAAAATATATCTACATATTTTTCTTTTGCTTGTGCTCTTAAAATTATATTTTTTTACACATTTTGCAGTATCCATAGTGCCATTTATTCTTGTAAAAGAAATATTTTCTTTTAATTCTTCGGAGAATTCTTTTACCCACAGTTCCTCATTAATTATAATTCTAGTAGCACTTGTATCTACTAATGCATAAATATAAAAAACTTTATAATCCGAAAACTCTATTCTAATGCATATTTTATTTAAATACTGATTTATTTCATACAAGTTCATATTCAAGTTTTATAATTAGAAATATAAGTAAATCAAATAATTTATAATTTTTTCTTATTCTGATCATTATATCTTGTTCATTGCTTTTTATAACAGCTTTTATTTCTCCTTCATAATCTGGTCTTATTATTCCTTCTACTATTGATATATCATTATTAAATATCCATCCATTTTTACTTTTTATAATACTATAGTAACCTGTGCATATTTTTACACTAATTCGTGTTCTTACTTTAATAAAACTATTAAGTTGTACTAAAATAGCTTCAAAGGAATAAAATTCATATCCCAGTTCAATCTCTTTGAGATACTTTGCGTTTCTTTCTATTTTATGAAAGTATATCTTTTAAGATTATCTTGAATTTTTTTGTTAGTTAAAACATTTATTATATGTAGATTGCATTCTCTAGATCTCTTGATGTTTATAGGCCTTCCTTGAATATTTAGTTGTATTGTTTCATGATTTATTTGTAAAAGATAATGTCTTTTTAGGATATCTTGTCCCATTAATTTGTCAAAAGAACTTCTGTCATCACTATATATAATGTCTTTTTAGGTCGACCTCTTGGAATTGACCGTTAGCCTATTTTTATCCTCCAACAGCTAGCTGTCAGGTCAACCTCCAAGTCTTCTCAAGCTTCTTTTTCTAGCCGTTGGAGCTCTTATTATATAAGGAGATAGGAGTTGTTTGGGCATTTTTTTTTGCTCATAAAATTCTCTAATTGCTCCCAACATTCACCTTCACTCTCTACCATCCTAAGAGTTGATAAAAACATTCAAGTCGAGTTTCAATCAAGCTTCAAGGCGATCTAAGTGAACCTAGACTTAAGTGCTCAAACTCTTCATCCACTCTTCTTCTAGCTCTCAAGATTCAATCATAAGAAGGAAGAGTAAGTGATTTTTTTTTGTAATATTTTAGTTCTTCTTTCTGCCTTCACTTTGTGTGCGAAGAGGGCCTCCAAATAAGGGTTGGAGGAGGCAACTGAGTGAGCTCTCACTTAAAAGTGAGGAGGGTCTCTAGTGAGTGGATAGAGAAAGATTTGTATGAACTTCTCCGTTTAAACCAAGGAGTGTGTTATAGTGATATCTTTCCAACCGGGGTGGGGTGGATTAGGCTCGTATTTGAGCCGAACCACATTATATCGTGTGTTTTTTGTGGATATGATATTTTATTCTTGTTTGCACTTATATTTGCTTCCGCTTGTATTTTTTTTATTGCACTAACTGTTATATCTAGTAAATTAAATTAACTTTAAAAATTTTAATTACATCTATTCACGGCTCTAGATGCATACTTGATCCTACATTTGGTATCAGAGCAAGAATTTCTACTTAGGTTTAATCACCAGGAAGTAGTATGACTTCTAGAAATTTAGAAGGTCAATCTATTCATAGGCCACCACTTTTTGATGGACCAGACTTTGCATATTGGAAGATGAGGATGATTGCATTCATTCAAACTGACTTTGATATGATGATTAATTTTAAGAAAGGATATATGCCACCTAAGGATAAAGATGAATTAGAGTTAGATGAGAAAAATTGAAGTGAAAATAATAAGAAAAGATATATAGCAAATGCAAGAGGCATCACCACTTTACAATATGCCTTAACCAAAGAAGAGGTCAATAAGTTAGATTCCCAAACTAGTGCTAAAGAAATATTGGAGAAGTTGATTGAATTACATGAGGGGATATCTGAGGTCAAGAGAGCAAAGAAGGCTCTCTACAAAAATTAATTTGATAATTTTAAGATGAGAGAAGGTAAATCCGTAGCTCAAATGCATTCTAGATTCAAAGAGATTTATCATGGGCTTGTAGGACTAGGTGAGATGTTAGAGAATAGAAAAGTTATGTGTAAGGTATTGGAAGCTTTTCCTAAAACCCTATTATGGGTTGACAAAGTTAATGCTATAAGAGTTTCTCAAAACCTTGACACATATAAAATTGATGAATTGTTTAGCCATATGAAACTTCATAAAACTAGACATGGTGGAGAGACAAAAATGAAGAAAGGCATAGCTCTAGTGACAGAAGAAGAAGTATCAAAGAAACCTTCATCATCACCTTCACCTAAACTCTCAAAAAAAGCCCAAGTTGAGATATCTTCTTCTAGTGATAGTGATGAGGATAGTGATCCAGAAGCCAGAATTGTAGCACATATGATTAGAAGAATGATGAAGAGATGAAAGAAATTTAGTAAAGATGATATGAAGAAAATGATTGGGGGGTCTAGGAGGGATAGAAATAGGAGAAATATTAAGGATCACGAGTGGAATAATTATAATAATAATTGGAGACAAAATATTATATGCTTTGGTTGTAAAAAATCAGGTCTCCCAAATATCCAAAAAAAGCATGAAGATAATAATAAAGCTAAGAAGAAAAAGAAGGTATTGACTGCCACTTGGGATGACTCAGATTTGTCATCTTCATCCGACAGTAATGCTACCAAAAAGCATGTAGTACATTTTGCATTGATGGCCAAAACACATGATAAAAGCGATTCAAAAAAAGATCTTGAGGTAAGTGATTTTTCATTTGATGATATGCAAGATTTTATTTGTGAATTGATGGATGAGTTAAAACTATCCAAGTCTAAGGTTAGAGAGCTCCATAAGAAGTTAAATTTCCTTAAACTTGAAAGAGAATCTTTAATTAACACTTTATTTTCTACTACCTCTCAAGTGACTTTAGATGAGAAATAATGTGATTTTTCTCAAGTTGAAAAACTTGAGAAAGAAAATCGTGATTTAAAATCTAAAGTTGAAAGCCTTAGAAGAGACCTTGAAGTATTCACTAAGCGATCCAAGTATCTAGATATGATGCTTGAAAATCAAAGAGCAATATACAAAAAGGCCAGAACTGGATACGATTCCACTCATAAGGAAAAGGCATATGCCTCTTTGTTTGTGTGAAGCGGAATTAAATCTCCTATCAAGAAATCCTTAGGACCATTCATGTCTTTGAACCTATTTAGAGGACATACTCATAAGAAAGGATTAAAGGCATGAGTACCTATGAATTTAGTGCTTAACTCCATTGGACCCAATTATTTTTGGGTACCAAAATCTTTAATTTTTGTTTGTCAATAAGTGTGCTTGAGGAGTAGGATCGCCGACAACCTATGGTATCTTGACAGTGGTTGTTCACGTCATATGACCGGTGATGTCTCAAAATTCTCCTCCATCAAATTTAAGAATAAAAATAAGATTTCTTTTGGTGATAATAGTCAAGGATTAATAGTAGGTTATGACTCAATTCTTGTAGAACTTAATTTATTTTTATCAAAGGTGCTATTAGTTGAAGGTTTGAAACATAACCTCCTTAGTGCAAGCCAATTGTGTAATAATGGCTATTTAGTAGAATTTCATTCTACTAAATGCATTATCAAATACATTGAGTCCGACTCCATTATTTTAGTTGGTAGTAAAGACAAAAATATGTACATAATTCACTTACTCATTGCTACTAATAATTCTATTAAGTGTTTGATGTCAAGGGAAGAAGAAACTTGGTTATGGCATAAGAGAATGACACACTCCAATATGAAGCTCCTCTCCAAGCTCTCAAAATATGATTATGTAGATGGACTTTTCAATGTGAAATATGAAAAGAACAAATTATGTGATGCATGCCAAGAAGGTAAGCAAACTAGATGCTCACATAAGACAAAAAAGTTAATAAGTTCTTCTCAATCTCTTGAATTACTTCATTTAGATTTATTAGATTCGCACGGAATAGTGTCTATTGGCCGTAGTAGGTATGTTTTAGTTATTGTTGATGATTATAGTAGATTTAGTTGGACACTATTCCTTGGACATAAAAATGATACTCTTGAAAAATTCATTAATTTTTGTAAAAAAATCAAAAATGAAAAAGGTGTCAAAATCAACCGGATTCATAGTGAGATTGTGAATTCGATAACTTTAATTTTCAAAATTTTTGCAAACCTAATGGATATTTGCATGAATTTCCTAATCCTAGAACATCTCAACAAAATGGGATTGTGAAAAGGAAAAATCGAGCCCTTCAAGAAGCAGCACGAGCCATGATTAATGAATATTCGTTGCCTATATTTGGGCCGAAATCATTAGTACGGCATGTTATGTCCAAAATCGAGTGTACCTTAAACCAATTTTGATAAAAACTCCATATGAACTTTGGAATGGAAAGAAACCTAAGATCTACTACTTTAGAGTATTTGGATGTAAGGTTTATTCTCTAAATACCAAAGATCATTTGGGCAAGTATTCACTAAAAGCAGATGAAGAAATTTTTGTTGGATATTCCCTCAGTAGTAAAGCTTATCGTGTCTTTGATAAGCGGACACTAGAAATTGAGGAAACATCCAATGTCGCATTCGATGAATCTAACTTCGTTTATCCAAGATATTCCCTTGTAGATAATGATATTGAGGAGGAGATAGCCAAGAAGCTAAATTAAGTCCAAATTCATGGGCATGTGGATGAACTAAAAAATCAAATTCAACAAAAAAGTGAAACAAGCTCATCCTACACCTCTACCTCAAGCTTGGAAGGTACTTCCTA
The DNA here is from genome assembly GCA_019297695.1 of Apostasia ramifera. Taxonomy (NCBI): domain Eukaryota; kingdom Viridiplantae; phylum Streptophyta; class Magnoliopsida; order Asparagales; family Orchidaceae; genus Apostasia; species Apostasia ramifera. The sequence goes on from JAEMOT010001178.1 coordinate 10,859, forward strand.
AACACCTTTTAGATCAAGTTTTAGGTGACCCATCTCATGGTGTGAGAACTAGGTCATCTTTTAGGCAATTAGATAGTAATTTTACATTAATTTCTCAAATTGAGCCTAAAAGTATCAATGAAGCATTGGGTAACCTAGATTGGATTATTGCCATGCAAAAGAAACTTGCTCAATTTGAATGCAACCAAGTTTGAGAATTAGTTCCAAAATCGGATGATTACCCAATTATTGGTACTCGTTGGGTTTATAGAAATAAATTAGATGAAAATGGGGTCGTGGTTAGAAATAAGGCTAGACTAGTGGCCCAAGATTTCAACCAAGATGAAGGTCTTGATTATGATGAGACGTATGCTCCCGTAGCGCGTCTCGAGTCGATTCGCATTCTTCTGAGATTTGCCGCACATCGTGGTTTTAAATTATATCAAATGGATGTGAAAAGTGTTTTTCTGAATGATTTTATTAAAGAACTTATTTTTGTTAAATAGCCATCCGATTTTGAGAATATTGATTTTTCTGATCATGTTTTCAAAATAAAAAAAGCACTTTATGGATTAAAACAAACTCCTAGAGCTTCATATGAGAAGCTTTCAACTTTTTTGGTATCTAGAGGCTTTAATCGTGGAACAATAGACCCCATATTATTTAATAAAAATATAAATAAAAATATTTTTATTGCACAAGTTTATGTAAATGATATAATTTTTGGTTCTACTAACAAGATTTTCTTGAATAAGTTTACCACTCTCATAGAGAGTGAGCTTGAAATGAGCCTTGTAGGTGAGCTTATATTCTTCTTGGGATTACAAGTCAAGCAAACTAAAGAGGGTATCTACATCTCCCAAGAAAAATATGGCAAGGAACTAGTGAAGAAGTTTGGCATGGAAAAATCAAATGAGATAGCTACTTCAATAGCAACTAATATAAAGCTTGACAGCAACGAAGGAGGTAAGTGCGTTAACTAAAAATTATATAGAAGCATGATAGGGAGTTTACTATATTTGACTGCTAGTAGACCCAATATTATATTTTCTATTGGTCCAGGTGCTAGGGGTTTCAATCAAATCCAAAAGAGCAGCATTTAGTTGCCGTTAAGTGAATTTTGAGGTATCTTAGGGGTACGCTTAATATAGGCTTATGGTATGCTAGAACAAGCACATTTGATTGGATTGGATATACTAATTCAGATTATGCAAGATGTAAATTAGATAGAAAAAGTACTAGCGGAGGTTGTCAATTTCTTGGTTCCTCCCTTATAAGTTAGTATAATAGGAAACAAAATTGTGTGACACTGTCATCCACTAAGGCTGAATATGTTGCAGCTGGTAGTTGCGTAGCCCAACTCTTATGGATGATGCACGCCTTAGAGGACTATGATTTAAACTATCAGAATGTGTTAGTTCTATGTGATAATATTAGTACAATAAACTTGACCAAAAATCTCATAAATCACTCTAAAACCAAGCACATTGAAGTAAAACATTACTTCATTAGAAATCATGTAGCTAGGGGTGATATAGTATTAAAATATGTTGGATCTAAAGCTAATTTAGCTGATATCTTCACCAAACCTCTCCCGGAAAATAAATTTATAAATTTGAGGAGAAAATTAGGAATATGCACAATAGGACACTAGTTCGATTACTTAAACTCACGTATATCAAACCATAGCATTGTTGAGCCCTACACATGCTTTATATGCACAAAATGCCTAAACATGAATTGCTTCATACACTTTTAATAATATTATTGAGTTGTGTATAATTCATGCTATTTTTATCATCATATATAATGTAGCTCAATTATTATTTAGTTTGTACTGCAAATAGTTAAATTGCTTTGACACTAAGTACTTAAAATCTTTAGCGCCTACCAACTTTGATACCAAAAATCACATGAACATGTTTATTTTGATTTCATATCAATCAAATAAAATCTTTTCTTTTTTTTTGAAAATTAAGGAGTTAGATGACTTGAGTAAAATTGAGATTTTTTTGGGCAAATCAATTTATAGGGTCAAAATCTGCATTTAATTTTATTTTGAGCTAAATTTTTTTTTTACTCTTAGGGAATGATGATAAATGTATCTGCAAATCTTCAAATTTTTTGGTTTTATTTCACTTTTTTATGAATTTTCAAAATTTACTGAAAATTCTACAACAAAACTATATTTACAGAAACCCGAGGGCGACCTCCGAGCAACCCGAGGGCGACCGCAAGGTGACCTCAGGTGAAGATGATTTTTTTTTATATTATTATTATTAGGTTTTTAAACCCTTTATTCTCCCGAGCCCCGTCGCCGTCCCTTCATCCTCCTTATCTCCGCATTCTTCCTCTCCCCGTCGCCGTCACCGTTGCCGAACAACTCGCCGCCGACAGAGCTCTGAGCTCTGTCGCCTTTCTGCTCTCCTCCATGACATCGTCTCCGTCGCCCATCTTCAGCCACGCCGAACCGCGCAATCCACCGTCGCAGACGATGGCCACGCCTCCGGAGATTGTGACATCGTCTGCAACGAGGTTGGTGAGCTTCATCGTTGCCATCCTCTTGCTTTACGACCCATTTTCTGCTCCAAATCTCATAGCCACCACCTTATCGCCGACGATTCTGCTTGGTTGCAGACGACTGCTTCGATACTTTTGATTGGATCATCACCGACCACTGAGCCTTTTTCATCTCTGTTCTCCCCATAGCAGTACAAATCCATCCTTTGGAGATTCACCTTCCACGAAGCTATTTCTCTTAGTTTATTTGTCTTACAATCTCATCACAATAGTGTCACCGAAAAGAGTCTTCAAATGACTCAAGAGAGGCCTTAAAGCACCATCCTCAAGCAAGACCTTGGAACCCGCCTCCCCATCAGCTCCACCTGATTTTTCACCGATTCAGCCTTCACCTCAGCCCATCCCAAACCAACCCCAACCTATGGAAGCTAAAGATTATGATTGCTATCAGTTCTCCTCTAAAATTAAAGAAGTAAACTTTCGTCGAAATTTCTATGAGCTGATGAAAGTTTACTATAAAAATAATTAAGTTTGGGTGAAATAGCCTGGGACTTCGAAAAGGGGTGCTCTTGACTGCCAGTCGCCTAGACGCTAAGTATTTAGAAGCCTGGAACTTCGAGAAAGGAGATGCCCTTGACTGCTAGTCGCCTAGGCGCTAAGTATGAGATTTAGAAGGCTTGGGACTTCGAGAAGGGGATGCCCTTGAGTGCCAGTCGCGTAGGCGCTAAGTATGGATTTAGAAGGCCTGGGACTTCGAGAAGGGGAGTCGCGTAGGCGCTAAGTATAAGAGTTAGAAGGCCTAGAACTTCGAGAAGGGGATGCCCTTGACTGCCAGTTACCCTGGCGCTAAGTATTTGAGTGAGTCATCATTTCTTGAATCGTCTATGATATTGCAAACGGGTTATAAGTGTTTTATGAATAGAACTTTCTGATATCATTGTCGCTCCATGTCCTAAGAAGGAGGGTGTCATCTTGCCTTGCAAACTTGTAGGCGTTCGAGCCCAATACATTGCGAATGATGAAGGGGCCTTCCCGGTTCTGGTCGAGCTTGCCTGGTGTCATGCCTCTGTCGGCAGTGTTTTTTAGCTTAAGGACAAGGTCACCTTCCTGAAAGGGCCTCCTCCAAACATGTTTGTTGTAGTACTTTTCGATTCGCCTCTTGTGTTCGGCTTGGCGAAGCTCAGCTGTCTCCATGTTTTCCTCGAGAAGATCGAGTTCGAGCTTCCTTGGTCGCTATTTTGTCATTGCAATTCGATGAGGGCTGATGGATCTAAGCTGCTGGCATGTTCGACGCGGGGGGAGTAAACCTCGAGCTCGACCGGCATGAGCGTTTCCCCGCCGAAGACGAGTGAGAAAGGTGTTTGACTCGTGGCCGCGTTGGGGTGCAGTTTGAGTCCCCAGATCACCGCGAGTAGTTTGGCAGTCCATGACGAGCCGACCCTTTCTATTCGCTTCTTCAATGTATTGAGGAAGTTCTTATTTGTTGCCTCAGCTTGTCCGATCGACTGGGGGTGACGGACTGATGCGAAATTTAGATTGATGCCGTTTTCGGAGCATAGGCTTTGGACAGTGTGGCTTGTGAATGACGTCCCATTATCACAGATCAGGGAGAGTTGGATGCCAAATCTGCATGTGAGCCGCGTCCAGATGAAGTTCCTGACGTTCGCGCCCGTCAGTTGTTCCATAGCCTTGGCTTCTACCCATTTGGAGAAGTAATCGGTTGCCAGCAGCACGTGACGCATGTTCCTTCCAGATTTGGGAAATGGACCTAGAAAATTGAGCCCCCACATTGAAAACGGCCAGGATCTCGAAATGGGCTGCAACTATGCCGCTGGTTGTCTTGGAATTTTTGAGTAAATCTGGCACTAGTGGCATCTCCGGCTGAATTCCTTGGCGTTCCTGTGAATATTTGGCTAGTAGTATCCATGGCACAAGATTTGCAATGTTTAAGGTTCCGTCCGGTAGCGTGGGTCCCGCAGTCGCCGGAGTGGATCTGTTCGAGGATAGTTTTCAAATCCTCCTCACGGACACATTTTGCCAAGGCGAAGGAGTAGCACCGCCTGAATAACTGCCCTTGCGATAGAACATATCTGGCAGCCTTCACTCAGAGCTTGCGGTTTGGAAGTTCTCCAGTCTGCAGATAATGTTGGATCTCGTCCATCCAACTTCCGTAGTTAGAGCCGACCTCAAAAACCTCTGGATCGTCATACACAGGGGCCAATATATCCTGCGCGTCTCCTTTTTCCTTCTTGGCCAGCTCGTTGCGAGCGAGTTCATTTCACGAGAAATGTGAAATAGGAGCACCTGGGCGAAATGCTGCAGGAGATTTTTGGCTAATTGTAAGTATTCTTTATAGATTTTCTATTTCAATAATATTTATATAATCTATTTTTTTCATGATTAATGAATTTTTTTTTATTTATAAAAATATTCATCCAATGAAAATATTTTTTATTATCTTTTTTAACATATTTAATATTCTTAAAATATATTGGTCTTCTTATATCATTAGATATATTTTTTGTATTATCTTTTAATTTAGATATGTCTATACCTTAAATATTCAGTAATTCGTAAATTTCTCCCAACATTTTATTTATTTATTTTTAATTTCTATGACATCCTTAATATTGCTTACAGTATTTTTTTTCAATTTTTTCACTCAAAATGTGATTTTCAGCCATAAATCATAAATAATCTTACCACTTCAATGAAATGAAATCTAAGGTAGGAGTTATAACTATTCATATAGAATGCTATTCTTTTGACATCTTGCCTAATATAATATATAATATTTAATTTTTATTTATCATATTAAAAATTATATATATATTCATTAATTTTTATTAGTTATGCTGAATATATATTAATTAAATTTTATTGATCATATTGAATATAAATATTAATTATTTAATTATATTTATATAACAAATATTTTGTATTATATATATTCCATATTTTTAATATTAAATGTGTGCATAACTATATTACTTTATTATATTAATATTAATTAGATAAGTCAGTTAGACCGGTCCGACTATGAACCAATTATTATTCTGGTTCTATTACCGGTTCGATTTTTACAACATTGCTTTATAGCAAACCATATTATTACGAAGATAATATAATTTTTCCTCTGATTTATCTCTAATCTGACTGTAAAGAGACATTATCAGGAAAACTAGGAAATCCAATTTGAATATTCCGCAAGAGTTTTTCAGTCTAAGGGCCCCATACAAATTCTAATTCATTATTTCTAGTATCTATTTCTATCAGATTTTCTTTATCATACTATTGTAAGTCGACATAATAGTATTTGGAGCTTTGTCTATAGTTCAACTCCTTAAAGAAATTACTGGTACTCGTTGAATGTTTGGAGACTAAGAAATACGAGGCATATAAATATGCAGGGCTCAGCAGCAAAGTAGAGCAAGAAACAACGTTAGCGAGGTTACTGCATCACATATAAGGAGCTGGGCATTCTATTGCCACGTATGACCAAGATATTGTTATGTATACGAGAATCTCAATTGAGAATCGTATTCATTATCCTATTATGCTATGTATAGGCATGATAATATTACGTATGCAAGAAATTGGACTTCCTAATACAGTATCTTACTTATATGTAGCCATATCTTGCAAATAAAATATTGTTACGCAGATGCAAGATAGTGCCATTTATATGAAGAGTTTGACATTCTAGGGCAATGCATTGTTTATACATAATAAAATATTGTACATACGTAACATAAACAAATGGGCCCTATACATTTTCTACCATGCATTTATTGACCCTCGGATACTATACTTTTCTCAAACCAAATAATATCTCCAACTCCTCCCCATCAAATACCATTGTTCTTAATTACCAACGTAAAAAATTTGCACCATGATGCCATACAAAAAGAAATTTGTAACCTATAAACTGAACTGACAGTATGATCCGTGTATTCCATACCGAGGTAAACTACAGGAAGGAGGGTTTTTGGCCCAACCAAAATCCCAGCCTCTCAAGAACCTCAGTATGAATCGCAATATTAGCTTTCTAAATGTGTGCAAAAGTTAAGAGGTGTACTGCATTCTTTACATGTGCAATCAGGAGGTGAAAACTGAAATATCCACTTAACGTATCTTCACATTTGTATTCCAGAGGAAGTTTGGGAAATTTTTTAAGTAGAAGTTCCTAAGTTTAGAGATGTATCATCAGTCAAAAGGAGCTCCTCATGTCATTCCTTACATCCACCATGCAGCTCCACTAGACTACTACGTTATGATGATAGAAATACCAAATCACATTGACCACCCCCCCGAGTGAAAGCTAACTTCAATGAAGATTGCAAACAAAATATTTGAATAATTCTTAAGTTGAACTAAAACATACTAAAGGATCTACATAAACTAAAAAACAACAGAGATTGAGTAATGGCTAATATTACCCCAAATTGGCAGAGGGAGATAGCCGCACAGATCAAATAGTTGTATTCATTGCTTCCATAGCCCAATGTTTGGAAATGAGTGTAACAACCATAGTGATAGGCATAGATGAAGATTGCAGAGAAGGTGCTACTTGGGGCCAATGTCTTTGAGGGCACAAATCTGCTCTTCGCCCATTGCAGACAGCACAGTCACCACCAGATCCTTCCCCTCCTCAAATCCTTCCTTAATCTGTCCAAGATCCAGGCCAAGAAAATTGGGAACTTCCAATAGAAAACAAGGATTTGAATATATACAGCACAATGATAATGTAGAAAAGATCAAATATGTAACTTTTTAAATGAATAATGTTCTTAAGTTTAATTAGTTTAATTAGTATCAAAAAAAGGTTCTTAAGTTTAATGAAATTCAGTAACTGCGTTTCAACAGAAAAAGTTAGTGGCAACAAGTTCCACATAGAAGTAGAAATTTGATCATGAAGGTGTATACCTGGCAATATTATTCCAATCTAAATTTTTTTATTTTACTGTGAATAAGTACAGAAAAAATGAAAGTTAATACATCCATCAAAATCCACACATGAAGATGTTAAATAATGAAAATAAAAATAATCTCCTAGATGAGACAGATCTGAAAAATCATGTATTAGAATTTATTTATTTGTCTGTCAAAGGAGAATAACTGTTGACGGAGAGAATTAGCAGCACGCAATGTTTCTAGCTCAGAATACTGGCACAGAGGAGGAGCCAAGAATCATCCAGAAAAACACACAAGAATGTAAGGCGGTTCAGGGATACCTTCCCCTACGACACTGGAGAGTAAAAAAAAGGGGTTTCACTAATGCTGAGAAAGGTTTTGTCAGAGAACCAATACAAAAAGAAGAAAGAAGAACAAAAGAGAACAAACTTAGTCTGTCTTCCATGAGCGTGAGTTTGGTCGTTCGTCGATGATTCCTTTGATTCCTCTCTTTCTTCCTCTGACCTATTGCCTCTAGAGCTCCGCTCAGAGGTATTTATAGGTGAGCTGTAGCGAAGTTCAGTGAATTTTCGGGCCGGAATATCATAATTGTTGGCTCCATACTATCGGACCCACCATTGTCGGCTCCAGAAAGACCGTCGATAGTGGCAGAGGCACGCAGGTCCTCGATTTGTGTGGCTAGTGGGAATTTGCACTTAGTGGGAATCCTACTGACGTGGCAATCTCCATCAGGTAGTGAGACAACGACAGCTGTGGATGAACAATGCTCGTGAGCGATACTACTGGGAGTAGTGGATGGCCAAACCTCGTGGCCAAGATTAGAGATAAGCTGAGGATGATCAAACCTCATGACCGATGAATAAAACATCGTGCACGATGGTAAAGAATGAAAGACTTTAGATGCCACGTGTACGACTGAGATTCAACGCTGAATCCAGGTGTTAACATCAGGCCCCCACATAGGGGTGGCAAAATGGGTCAGCGGGTTGGGTTCAGGTTGAACCCGAATCGGGTGACCCGAACCCGACCCTTTATTAAATGGGTCAAAATCCATGACCCGAACCTGACCCGAACCTGACCCGATTAATAAATAGGTTGTGTTGGCGGGACAACCTGACCCGTTTATAGAGTATTTTTTGATAAATGCCAAATCGAACTCTACCCGACCCGATTATGTCCAGAATGTGAGAAATCAAGGTGAAAGCTGTGTACAGATGGTATTAAAGAAAAATATGGTGTTCTAGAAAAAATTATGTGGTATTTGCCCCTAACACCACGTTTTGTAAGACTATTTCAAAATAAAGAACATGCTAAAAATCTTACTTTGCATGCTGATGGTCAAGGACATGTATTTGATAGAATGATGCAACGCTCTGCTGATTCACCGCAATAAAAATCTTTTGATATTAGATTTTCAAATTTTGCTAAACATCCGAGGAATTTAAGACTTGGGCTGCACTGATGACTTTAATCCGCACAGTGTTCAAAGTAGTCATCAGAGTTGTTGGCCTGTTTTCTTAGTTATTTATAATTAACCTCCTAATTTATGCATGAAAAATAAATTTATTATATTAACTTTGTTGATATCTGAACCGAAGAAACCTGAAAATGAAATAGATGTTTATCTTTCTCCACTTATAGATGATCTTAAAAAATTATGAAAAGAATGAGTGCAAACATATAATGCTTATCGGCATGAGATATTTACATTAACGACAGCACTTATATGAACCGTGAATGACTATCCAGCCTATGGTAATTTAGCAGAATGTAGTGTTAATTATGTATGTGTCATTTGTGGTGATAAAACTAATACACAGTATTTAAAACACGAAAAAAATTATGTTACATGTGTCACAAAAAGTGGTTGTCTAGAAATCATGTATTTCGCAAAAAAAAAGCTTTCGATAGTAATGCTGAATTTGAGAAGACTCCGCTCACTTAATGGGAAAGAGTTGATACAAGTTTTGAGCACTATAGGTCAACATCCCCAAAAACAAATTGTTGAAAAGAAGATCAATATTTTTTGACCTTGAGTATTAAAATATTTGCATGTGCGTCACAATTTAGATGTCATTTATATAAAAAAAAATATTTGTAACAGTATTATTAGTACACTATTAAATGTTGCTGGAAAAAGTAAAGATGATATAAATGCACGATTAAATATGATTAATATGGGAATTCAACAGCAGCTTACTCCTAAGGTCTATAGCAGCCAAATATGTCTTTCGCATGCTTATTATACATTCACGAAAGAGGAGAAGAAGCGATTCTGTAAGATTTTGTACGAGTTAAAGGTGTCTGATGGTTATTCTTCAAATATAAAAAGTCACGTAAATCTCAAAAAAATAAAATTAATTAATTTGAAATCGCATGATTGTCACGTATTAATACAACAGTTGTTATTTATAGCTATCAGAGGCAGTTTAGCTGCTAAACTTCGGAGTACAATAATGAGATTATGTTTCTTCTTCAACTCTTTATGTATTAAAATTATAGATCCACTCAAGTTAGATGTTTTTCAAGTTTACATTATTAAAACAATTTGTGAGTTAGAGATGTTCTTTCCATTTTTTATTTTTTGATATCATGGAACAATTAGGCCCTGTTTGGAGCGATGACCAAAATCAAGACTAAAATAGTACTAATTTAAAAAACAACAATAATAATAATAAATAAATTTTTTAAATTATTTTATACAAATTTTAATATAAAAAATAATATTTTACTTCACATACTCAATATTTTTTAATAAAAATATAAACTTTATTTCACATTTTAGATCAAAATAATCGATTCGAATATTTTAGTCTAGAACGTGAAATAAAATTGATATTTTTATTTTAAATTATTGAGTATGTAAAGTAAAATAATATTTTTTATATTAAAATTTGTGTAGAATGGTATAAAAAATTTATTTATTATTATTATTGTTATTTTTTAAACTAGTACCAATTTGGTCCTATTTTAGTTCTGTTTTGGTCCTTGCGCCAAACAGGACCTTAATAGTTCATTTAATAAGAGAAGTACAACTCTGTGGCCTATTTTTTTGTGGTAGATATATCCTTTCGAATGATATATGAAAATACTCAAAGAATATGTTCGTAATCATTACAGGCTAGAAGCTTGCATGATTGAGAACTATGTTGCCGAAGAGGTCGTAGAATTTTATAATGAATACGTACATAATATTAACCCAATTAGAGTTCTCATTGATCATACTGTAGTTGATAAGTACGAAAGAGGCATTACATCAGGGAAGTTGTATGTTATAGATATTAACAAGTTAAGGCAGACACATTTGTATGTTTTGAGTAATTCAGTGGTTGTGGATCCATATATTGAAGAGCACAAAGAACAATTATGAAGTGAAAATCCTTTACATACACGAAATAAGATATAAATTCAGAATAAATATATCAAAGAGTTTATTGAATGGTTTGGATGTCGTATATCTACATTATTATGTGGAACAGAAAGTGCTAACATCGATAAATCATTAAAGCATTTATAATTTTTACCAAATCACTCTGTGATGAAGTATGATGGATATATTATCAATGAATATCGCTTTTTCACTAAAGAACGGGACAACAAGTGAGTTATTCAGAATAACGAAGTTTCTTTAATTGCTCAAACAATGCAAATATTAAATGCAAAAGATAAAAATCCTCATATGAATAATTTGTGCTACTTTGGTGTTATTGAGGAGATATAAAAACTTAATTATATTGATTTTCATATTCCATTATTCAAATGCTTATAAGTAGATAGTAATAGTGGGAGCAAAATTGATGAGATGAATTTTACATTAGTCAATTTTAATCAGATTGATTATAAAGATAATTGTTTCATTCTCGCAAATCAAGCTAAACAAGTTTTCTATGTTGAAAATCCTGCTAATCCACAGCGGTCAATCGTCCTCAGTTATAACCCAAAATTTAAGATAGATGAAGATAATAATGATACTACTTACGAAGAGCTATTTGGATTTACAAATAGAATGCTTATGACCATATATGATAATTTTGATGAGGCTTCTACCTATGCAAAATATATTCGATAAAGTGAATGAGCTGCATGACAAATTATTTGTTTATATGAGGAAAAAATATGGAGGACGTAAAAATTCTTTATGTACAAAAAATTTATCGAGGGGCAAGATGAAGAAGCTCGATATGTTATTCCTGATGAATATAATTTCATCTCCCAACAAGATTGAAATTTATTTGTCAACTATCATATTTCTGAAGAAGTTCAGGTAATATTTCTTCTGATTTCATATGTGTTATCTGAAATTAATAATTATAACACATATTAATATCTTATATAGAATAAACGTCGCGCAACTGTAGAGAGGGCAAAAAGTTAAAAATACCATCATACTATCTCAAGGAAGGGCTATGCAAGCTTGAAGCAGGAAATGGTAGATCAACATACTAATGTTTATTTTTTATTCGTATTTACCATGAAATATGATTATTTATTTTGAATTATTTTGAAAAATTATTTTGTAACGAAAAAAAATTAGAACTGAGGATCCTATTCTTAGGTCAGACCTATGGAAAGCTACACACAGGAGAAAAGATGGTCGTTAGATTAATGCAGCTTCTGAGGAGCTTGAGACCAGGATTGTAAGTAATTTTAAATTTTGTTATAATACATATTATAATAATTGAATATGTACATTTATTATAAATTTAAAATTTTTTTGTTTATGTATATCAAGAAAGAAATACTTATATTGGAGATGTGACAATTGGTGATCAAATTGTCAAAAAGAGTGAGCGCTTTAGATACCTTGGATCAATTATACAAAATGATGGCAAAATAGATAATGACGTTATTAGCAGGATTCAAGCAGGCTGGGTAAAATGGAGAAATACTTCTGGTGTGTTATGCGATAGAAAAATCCCATCCAAAATTAAGGGTAAATTTTATAAAACTGTAGTAAGACCAGCGATGATATATGGTGCTGAATGCTGGCCTGCAAAGAAGAAACATACAAATAAAATAAATGTTGCAGAAATGAGAATGTTAAGATGGATGTGTGGATATACACGAAAGGATAGAATGAGAAATGAGTATATCCGAAAGAAAGTTGGTATTGCACCAATTGAGGATAAACTTAGAGAAAGTCGGCTTAGATGGTTTGGACATCTGAATCGTAGGCCAATTGAAGCTCCAGTTAGAAAAATTGAGTTATTGGATTTTGCCCATGTACAAAGAGGAAGAGGGAGACCAAAGAAGACATGGCAAGAAACTATAAGGAGTGATCTTAGTTACTTAAATTTAGATAAGAATTTTGTAACTGATAAAGCGCAATGGAAACAAAGGATTCATATAGCCGACCCCACCTAGTGGGATTAAGGCTTGGTGGTTGTTGTTGTTGTTGTTGTATAAAACGAGTTGGCTACACAGGTTACCCAAGGCACGATTCACCCTGAAGGTAGAAGTAATTTGTTTGCTTTGGCTTACTAGGAGCCAGAGCATCCTGAAAGAGCTAGAGTTGAAAAAAAAATTCAAACAATAACCATCTATTTTAAGGATAATAGGATAGAAAAATCATCTAGTTCTGTCACTGCAGCTGATATCCAGTAGTTGAGAAATAAAAACATTAAACAACAGCAACATATCTCTCGCCTCGAGGAAGATATGACATTATTAAAAGAAATAGTAATGAGAGGATACGGGTCTACTCAGGTATGTCCGATGGCGAGTGTATCAGGTTCTTTTATGGGAGACAACCCAAGTCCATCTCCTGCATTAGCTGAGGTATTATTATATATAATATTTATATATATAATTTTATTTATATTACGATTGTCACTATATTTAGCAAATTTATATTATAAGGAATGCATTACTTGATTGCTTCTTTTACTCCCAATAATGTGATCGCCCATGGGACAGTGGTAAATTCAGTAGCTTCTATTGCAAACACTTTATCGATGGGCGAGGAGATTTGTACAGTTCTTGTTAATCATGTAATTAGTGAGCCTGTTAGACTCATTTTTTCAGTTAATGATAGGATAACAATTGGTGAGGCGTTTGGATAAATTATTTCTTGGGCCTGCTTGGCTTGTTATTCCTGATAATCAGGTATGATATATTATTATAATATTATAATTTTAAAATTCTTTTGTTGTTAATTTCTCACTTTTTTAAAGCAAACAAAAATTAAATCTGCTGGAGCGCGACATGACGGAAAATCACTAGCGAGTTAAAGTAAAATACATAATGTAAGTAATATTATTTATTATCATTTTTATTTATCATATATATAATATGACTAATAATTCTAACTTTATATAAATTATATACAGGAAGTAGATCAGATTCCTTTGTCATTTTTAAATAAGATATTAGAATATGCAATTTATATATTAATAAATAAGGTGTTAATGTATATTCTTATTTCTACTTATATTTATAGGTATGACAAATAACTATTATTTGATAAAAATAAAAGTATAGAGTTTGACACATTCGAAAGAATTGGTGAGGCGATGAAAAGTAATATATTATGTACATTAAAATTGCTGTAGAAAAATTTTACCTTTCATATTATTACGTACATATAAGTGTTTATATAATCAAATAAGAGCAGACATTAATTTACGAGATAGATACTACTTTGTGAATCCACAAAGCATTGCAGGTTTTATAGATAAGAATCAATGCGCAACCACATTGGAAAACAGAATAATAGAGGCAAGTCAAAATTCATTGGTTATTATTTCTTATAATAATGGGTATGTTTTAACAAACTTTTTAAATATATAAAAATCTAATATTTCAAGTATATTGAAATTTATAAGTAAACATTATTTAATCATTTTAACAGAAACTATTGGATTTGGCTATATTGGATTCATACAAATTATGTATATATTGAATGGATCCTGTCGGGCAGCCTTATTAGCAGCAACTTAAATTTATCATCGATCGGTAAGTAAATATTTGAATTATAGTTTTTATAAATGATTATTGCTTTATTGTATATAAACACTTTGTGAATTTTAACAGATCGATGATAAATTTTTGCATGACTCGCCTTCACAAAATAAAATTTACAATTAAATTAAAAAATGTACAAGTATTTGGCTTACATTTTTCAAATTAGACAGTACATATTTTAATAAATAAATTATAATAATCTTAATTTTGTGTTTAATTAGTATCAAAGGGAAGATGATAATATTAAGTGTGAACATTATATACATATATATATACGCTATATTATACTTGTACGCCTATCAGAAATACTCCATACTGTACATGATCTAGTACAATTATTTAAAAATTAATTTTTTTGTTATAATAATTATTTTTAGATCTGGAGTTGGTAGAAAATAAGACCGAGTTCAGTAATGATGATTTGGACAACGATATTTGTGAGCCATTGGCAGCATATATATGGAATGAATGGAAACTGTGGGATGATATAATATTTCAAATTACACTCTAATTGCTTTAATTATTTGTGATAATTGAAAATTCATAATTATTAACTTAATTTGTAGGTGTACACTGCAGAGCGTGAAAAAATAATGACAAAAGTATAATTTTGTGAGTCAAATTTGTAAAAGATCAATTAAAATCTTATTTATTATATTTATGTATAATATTGTTATTATTTTTTTCTTACAGAAACAGATTCTAATCAATAATAATGGTTTTTATTTTACAGCCAAATGTCTATAAAGATTTTCAATTTAGTTGTATTCATGATGAATTTTTATGTATTGATTTATGTAATTTAACGTCAAATGCTAGACTGCTAGTTAGAATATTATATGAATTAATAATATAAATTGTGATTCTCTTATATATATGAGCTGATCATCAATATGTATTCATATTGTTGTGTATGAATTTTTGTTGCTGTTAAATATTATATTAGATTTGTTATTTATATCCTTTGCTGTCATGAATGTCATTTTATTGCAGGTAAATTTTTAATTTAACTTCTCGTTTGTTTTAAAAAAAAAACACTTCTATATTATAAACAACGGTTGACAGTCAACAGCCTTCTCTATAGAGAAGACGACGGTTCTCTGTAGAGAACCGCCATCTATATGATCTTTAGATGGTGGTTGAACATTGTCAACCGCCGTCTAAGGGTTTCTATTACGGCGGTTAACAACCGTCGTAAAACGCCTATAATCTTCTACGACATTCAAATAAGCGGCGATTGTGTTAAATATTTTAAGGTGATTTTAAATCACAGTAAAACTGGTTTCTTGTACTAGTGCTTGGAACATCTGATTCTATCAAAATTGAACAGACCATCTAATCTCCAACCTCAAATCGCCCGTTAATGCCTACTTATGAGACTATTGAATTAACAGTTGTGATGCTTAATTATAAAATCTTTGTAACGGTTTGAGTAACAAGACATTGATGTGCAATTGGGAGTAAAGCATAGGCAAATGTATGGGATCATTAAACTTGATTCGGTAATTGACTTGCAAACTTGATTTTAAAATATGACAATGGATAATATTTAATAAAGCTTTTTGTTTGCGTTTATGCCCTTGCCCTAACTTGAGCTTGGGGTTGACGTTGAGGGCTATGACAAACCTACCACTAAAGAGCTATAAATAATAGAATTCCTGATATTGATTTGACACAACGACATCCAAAGTGTGAAAAAAGGCAATTTAAGCACAAACCAAGAAATCAGGGCCTTATTGTAAAAATTGATTAATAACTAAAGTGAAATTCGTAATGTGTTCTTTAAAGTTGCATTCATATACATTGTTTTGTGCTTGCCTATACTTGACTTATTACTATTCACCGATGTTATATGTGCGAAAATTGAAAACACATGTTCACTTGCACATGTTTTTATTTAGTTTACTAGTGTTAGTATTTACTCAGCTTGAGGTCAAATTGTTGATATGTATTTTGACAAATACCGGTACAACAAGTGACCATAGAAAGGGAAAAGCAAATGAATAGCGCTGCTTAGCTGGAGTCTACCTTATATGTGTCGTTATTTTTGTACTTTTGAAAACTTGTGATGTATTAACTTTTGGAACTCTCAAGCATTGTATGAGCGGGACTTAAAACTTTTATTACTAAAGTGGTAAAAACTTTGAAATTTTGATAATAATGTGATAATTACTGTCTTTTGAGAATATCTTGATTAGTTGTTTACCTGAATTTCTATCTATTTGCTTAAATAAAGTTTAAAATTGTGTTAACTTGATAACACTTCTTTGTCATGCTGCTCAGTGTCGAACCCTTCCAATTTAATGGTCCACTACATTGGACTCAGGTGTCTGGTTGGGGTTGTCAAAGAGTGCCCTCCCACACAACTGCACATCCTCATGCGCGCAATTTGACTCGCCCCATCTTGGCACAAGCACATTGCCCTTGTCCACTCGCACTTTCCCCAAGCGTACTCATCCAATGCGTCACAAACCGCGCTTGCATCGTTAGCACGCATTTGCACATCTCTAATGTGCCCATTAGAAACCTCACACGAGCAACCTTGAAGGTAGCAATTTTTCAAATTCTACATGTTTTCAAATGATGGAGATGAAAAAGAAATTTAGATGGCATTGACGATGGGTCAAACAAAATGCAATTACTCAAAAAAAATAAAATTATTAATAATGGAAATGTAAACTCCAATGAGATTTTGCATGAATAAAATTTTTTTAAAGAAAATCAACTCTCAATCATTACAATTAAACATCATAGAGATAACAAAACTCCTCCAAACTTCTCACAAGATGAGTTTTTCATTAAGTTGTCGAACAAGAAAATTTTAGAAGAAATAAAGCTTAAAAAATCAACAAGTTTGGTTTCTACAATTGACGCATACTAGCATGAGATGCAAGATTCACTTAATAATTCAAGGCTGCAGAATTTTTATCAAGATGATTTCAGATATACATGGATCGTCAAAATCAATTAACGCATTCATTATCTCTAGAGCCATTGAATCCTTTCCCATTTGTTTCTAATTTGGACTTAATAAAAATTTATTTAAATTATTATATAATTTAAATAATAATTTTATTTTAATTGTGGAAAATTTATTATTTAACCGTAGCACAATTAAGCCCATTGGTTTGCCTAGCTTTGCACTTGAAGGATTATTTATATTGAGAAAGAGCAACAATTTTCCTTGAAGTATAAAAGAATGATATTCAATGAATCCAAATCTTCTTAGTTCGCAGTTGCATTCTAATTTAACGGTGTCAAAGTCATTTCAAGCGGAGGAGAATGATGAAGATAAAGATAAAGATAATCTTCAAGATGTTATAAATTTAAAAAAATTTATATTAGAATTTAATTATTTAAATATTAAAAGAGGGTAACAATTTATTTAAATATTAGATATTTAATATTTATTTTTATTAAAATTTAAATATTCGATAATCTAGAAATTTAGTTTTTATTTTTAAGAATATTAGTAATTATACTTTTATTTATTCATTTTATTTTCTCTAATTTGTTGGGATTAGAATATTATAAGTAAGTCTCATCTCTTTGTAACAAGAAAACTTTGGATAATTTAATAAATTTCTCTCTAATTTTCTCTCGTTTCTTTCTTTTTTTTCCATTTCTTCTAATTATTTTCCCGCTTTTCTTCATATACATTCTACATCATTAAAATATAATAAAGAAAAATTAAAGTAACAAAACTAAGTGTTCTAACATTTCATTGTTCATCAATTCCAAGCATCAACAGTAAAGATAACTTCCACTGAACATTATATATGTAGACTTAAGACTAGCATCTGCATCACTAAATGCCAATTAAGTATAGATGAACCGATGAACCTGACACTTGTAACAAACTAACATGTTATCCAATTCGCGAAACAATGAGTAAAGAAATATTTGATATTACTGCAAATGTAACCTATATAGATCAAATTAATATCAATGATAACTAAATATACACATTTCATTAAAAATGGTTGTGTTAAAAAAAGAGAAGTTAAAGGTTGAAACCCCAAACCTGACTGAGAAGACTGTCGTCAGTAGGAAGTCTAAGATCATCCTTAGTGTTACCATTTTCAGTCAGCAAACTCACCTTCAAATGTGTGATATCACGTATGGGATAAGTAAAAAAATTATGAATAAAAGGAAAAAACTATAGAAGTGGATACATACAAATCCATCTTCGGATATATCTATCAGCTGATAGTCTGTACGATTCACATGAGGAACCTGAAAATCAAAGGGTTATCAATTAGAACTACAATACTTTTGGAGAAAACATTTCAAGTAAAGCTAGAGAAAGACTTTCACACATCACAGTTATGAGAAGACGGCACTATATCATCAAGCTTCTTAGCAGTAAATATGTCAATTCCTACAAAGTGACATTTCGCGTGACCATGCTTCCCAGTCTTTGAAGTAGAAACCTCAACGACCTGCCATAACAATTATAAACGAATAAAATCAATCAAAAGTCTAGTGATTGTGATTCCTAAATGGCGGTTTTGTACAAAGAAAACTTCAATCACATAGATCAAGATTTCTTTATCGATCTGGCGGAAAGCAATGAGATGATCATGTTTTACATAAGTAATTCATGAAAATCAATATCAGAACAAAATGAGAAACAATTTACATGTTTACAATTTACATGCCATAAACTTACTACTGCCAAAGCCAGTAATGGACTAGGCAAAATGGACTACTCAAACGTAGAGGCCGTTTTACCAATATCAAATATCAAAGCAATTCAAATGGAATGAAACGAACAAGAGATTGAAATTACAGGAAAGCTAAAGTTGATTGGAGGGGGAAGCTTTCAAAATGTGGAGCCATTTCAAACAACAAAATATAAACATTTCATCCCAGAACCCTAATCATTAGTTTGAGGTACCTAAAGTAAATGAAGCAATAAGAGACGGAAACTCCGAGCCAGCAAAGATGTCTTACCATCATCCAACACCTTGCATTCCCCAGAAATTTCACATAACTGCTGTCACAAAAGCATTCCACAATCCAATAAACGAAAAAACAAAGCAAAACGAAATTTACGGAAAAAACGCAACCCATCAGCCAAATCCTCAAGATCAATCTGTCATAACTAGATCAAAAATCGGATCCGAAAAGGAACGAACCTTGCACGGCCTTCCCTTTATCACGATAAGCCATTTCAAACAACAAAATATAAACATTTCATCCCAGAACCCTAATCATTAGTTTGAGGTGCCTAAAGTAAATGAAGCAATAAGAGACGGAAACTCCGAGCCAGCAAAGATGTCTTACCATCATCCAACACCTTGCATTCCCCAGAAATTTCACATAACTATTGTTACAAAAACATTCCACAATCCAATAAACGAAAAAACAAAGCGAAACGAAATTTACGGGGAAAACGCAACCCATCAGCCAAATCTAAGATCAATCTGTTAAAACTAGATAATAAATCGGATCCGAAAAGGAACGAACCTTGCACGGCCTTCCCTTTATCACGATATAGCCATTCTTACGAATGGTTCCGGCCTGCTGCGGATAGGTTTTGGAAGCCCCGGCATCGCCCTTCGAATCGAAGTGGTGCTCCTCGTCCGACATCGTTCCTAGCCGAAATCAACAGGAAAGACGATTGAATCAAGAACACGGCCGATCTAAAGAACTCCGACATTGAAGAAAATGTGAACAGAACGAAACCTGAATCCGCCGGAGAAGGAGATGGCAACGGCGAAGGTACGGAGGGCTCGACTTCTTATTTATAGGTGAACAGAACTGGGATTTTGGGAAATAAATAATTGACGTATCGCGAGAAAATCATAACAGTGATTTATCCGCCACGTGGACGGTTGGATCGGAGCTGGAATTTGGTCGCGTTTGTCCTACGCAGGCTAGTACGGCAAACTCGCGTACGGTTGGAACACCAAACAGATAATCAGTCCAATAAAAATTTAAATAGTAATTTACATTGGAGTCCAACATTATTTTACATATTTTATATAAGTTCATTAGATTGAATTGTTTCATATAAATCCCTTCTTAGTGCTTGTCCTTGGCATTTGGTTTTAGGGAGCGTTTAGTTCGATGCTATCTTATTGTTATATCATGTTATCTAAAAAAATAATTATTTAATTTAATGATATTTATAAATAATCTTTTATAAAATTAAAAAATTATTAATTAAAAGATGACTTCTAAATATCACATTATTTATATTATATGATATAACACTAAAATAGTAATAAAGTAAATACCTCTTTAGAACAATGTACCACATTGATGATTTTTTCATTGATGATTATGATGTAATATTATATATATTTATGATTTTAAAAATCTTTTATTAAAAATCTTGAAGTTTTAAAATATTTAAGGATAGATAATTTCATTAAAAAATAAAATAAATTAAATACATCAATTAATTATTATCTTCTCCTCTCTATCACTATGTTACAACTAAGGGTCAACTCTTCTATCGCATGCATCACCACACTTGCATGGGTGTGACCCCTGCAAGTAGCGGCCATGCATAGGGCACTACAAACTGGGTGTTTGGCCCCTTACTTTTTACATGTGAGTGGTTGATGCAAATGCAACTTTTACCTCTTTATGCGCGACAATCTTTGCGTTTTAATATAATACTTATAATTACACATCTATTTGTCAGTATATCGCTCGCTTTTAAGAGAATAGGATCTTTAAGGGCAGATTTACAATATATCAATTAATTTGAGTTGAATAATGATGTTTTTGCAGCTATTCATTGCATTACCTTGAATTCAAGTGGAGTACAAGCATTTAAAATACGATTCATTGCATAATAAGTTATTTTAACTGAATAAAAGCAACTGTGTATGTATCCAATTAGTTTTTATTGTATTTTAAGAGAATATATGCAATTTGACTTTAATCTTGTCTATATGAAAATTTTTTAACATAATACTCTGATTACACACCAAATGTTTGCAATATTGATGTATTTTCGTCAAAAATTGATATTTGATGATCTATTAGGGGCATTTGATTGCATTTTAATATAATACCTATAATTACACATCTATTTGTCAGTATAACGAATAATTTTAAGAGAATGGGCACTTTTAGGGTTTGATTTATGACATATCAATGAATTTCTGTTGAATAGTGATGTTTTTGCAGCTATTCATTGCATTACATTGAATTCAAGTGGAGTACAAGCATTTAAAGTACGATTCATTGCATAATAAGTTACTTTAACTAAATAAAAGCAATTGTATATGTATTCAATTAGTTTTTATTGTATTTGAGGAGAATATATGCAATTTGTCTTTAATCTTGTCTATATGAAGGTTTTTTAACATAATACTCTGATTAAACACCTAATATTTGCTATATTAATATATTTTAATCGAAAATTGATACTTGGCGATCTATTAGGGGCACTTGACTGCGTTTTAATGTAATGCCTATAATTACACATCTGTTTGTCAGTATATCGATTAATTTTAAGAGAATAGGCTCTTTTAGGGTCTGATTTATGATATATCAATAAATTTGAATTGAATAGTGATGTTTTTGCAGCTATTCATTGCATTACGTTAAATTCAAGTGGAGTACAAGCATTTAAAGTACGATTCATTACATAATAAGTTATTTTAACTAAATAAAAGCAATTGTGTGTGTATTCAATTAGTGTTTGTTGTATTTTAAGAGAATATATGCAATTTGACTTTAATCTTGTCTATCTGATGGTTTCTTAACATAATACTCTGAGTACACACCTAATATTTGCTATATTAATGTATTTTAATCGAAAATTAATATTTGGCAATCTATTATGGGCATTTGATTGTGTTTTAATATAATACATATAATTACACATCTATTTATCACTATATCGATCAATTTTAAGTGAATTGACTCTTTTAGGGTTTGATTTATGATATATCAATGAATTTGAGTTGAATAGTGATGTTTATGCAGCTATTCATTACATTATGTTGAATTCAAGTGGAGTACAAGTATTTAGAGTATAATTCATTGCATTATAAGTTATTTTAACTGAATAAAAGTAAATGTGTGTGTATTCAATTAGTTTTTATTGTATTTTAAGAGAATATATGCAATTTGACTTTAATCTTGTCTATATGAAAATTTTTTAACATAATACTATGATTACACACCAAATGTTTGCAATATTGATGTATTTTTGTCAAAAATTGATATTTGACGATCTATTAGGGGCATTTGATTGTATTTTAATATAATACCTATAATTACACATCTATTTGTCAGTATAACGAATAATTTTAAGAGAATGGGCTCTTTTAGGGTCTGATTTATGACATATCAACAAATTTGAGTTGAAAAATGAGATTTTTGCAGCTATTCATTGCATTATGTTGAATTTAAGTGGAGTACAAGCATTTAAAGTATAATTCATTTCATAATAAGTTACTTTAACTAAATAAAAGTAATTGTGTGTATTCAACTAGTTTTTATTATATTTGAAAAGAATATATGCAATTTGACTTTAATTTTGTCTATATTGAAATTTTTTAACATAATACTCTGATTACACTCCTAATGTTTGCTATATTTATATATTTTAATCGACAAGTGATACTTGGCGATCTATTAGGGGCATTTGATTGCGTTTTAATGTAATACCTATAATTACACATCTATTTGTCAGTATATCGATCAATTTTAAGAGAATATGCTCTTTTAGGATCTGATTTATGATATATCAATGAATTTGAGTTGAATGGTGATGTTTTTGCAGCTGTTCGTTGCATTACGTTGAATTCAAGTGGAGGACAAGCATTTAAAGTACAATTCATTGCACAATAATTTATTTTAACTAAATAGAAGCAATTGTGTGTGTATTCAATTAGTTTTTATTGTATTTGAAGAGAATATATGCAATTTGACTTTAATCTTGACTATATGAAAGTTTTTTAACGTAATACTATGATTACATACCTAATATTTGCTATATTGATGTATTTTAATCGAAAATTGATACTTGGCGATCTATTAGGGGCATTTGACTTCGTTTTATTGTAATACTTATAATTACACATCTATTTGTCAGTATATCGATCAAAATAGGATCTTTTAGGGTCTGATTTATGCTATATCAATGAAAATTTGAGTTAAATAGTGATGTTTTTGCAGCTATTCACTACATTACATTGAATTTAAGGGGAGTAGAAGCATTTAAAGTACGATTCATTGCATAATAAGTTATTTTAACTAAGTAAAAGTAATTGTGTGTGTATTCAATTAGTTTTTGTTGTATTTGAAGAGAATATATATAATTTGACTTTAATCTTGTCTATATGAAGGCTTTTTATCATAATACTTTGACTACACACCTAATGTTTGCTATATTGATGTATTTTAATTGAAAATTGATATTTGGCGATCTATTTGGGGCATTTGATTGCATTTTAATATAATACCGATAATTACACATCTATTTGTCAGTATATCATTCAATTTTGAGGAAATATGCTCTTTTAGGGTCTGATTTATGACATATCAATGAATTTCAGTTGAATAGTGATGTTTTTGCAGCTATTCATTGCATTATGTTGAATTCAAGTGGAGTACAAGCATTTAAAGTATGATTCAATGCATAATAAATTACTTTAACTAAATAAAAGCAATTGTGTGTGTATTCAATTAGTTTTTGTTGTATTTGAGGAGAATATATGCAATTTGACTTTAATCTTGTCTATATGAAAATTTTTTAACATAATACTCTAATTACACTCCTAATGTTTGTTATATTTATATATTTTAATCGACAATTGATACTTGGCGATCTATTAGGGGCATTTGATTGCGTTTTAATGTAATACCTATAATTACACATCTATTTGTCACTATATCGATCAATTTTAAGAGAATATGCTCTTTTAGGATCTGATTTATGATATATCAATGAATTTGAGTTGAATGGTGATGATTTTGCAGCTGTTCGTTGCATTACGTTGAATTCAAGTAGAGGACAAGCATTTAAAGTACAATTCATTGCACAATAATTTATTTTAACTAAATAGATGCAATTGTGTGTGTATTCAATTAGTTTTTATTATATTTGAAGAGAATATATGCAATTTGACTTTAATCTTGCCTATATGAACATTTTTTAACGTAATACTATGATTACACGCCTAATATTTGCTATATTGATGTATTTTAATCGAAAATTGATACTTGGCGATCTATTAGGGGCATTTGACTTCGTTTTATTGTAATACTTATAATTACACATCTATTTGTCAGTATATCGATCAAAATAGGATCTTTTAGGGTCTGATTTATGCTATATCAATGAATTTGAGTTAAATAGTGATGTTTTTGCAGCTATTCACTACATTACATTGAATTCAAGGGGAGTAGAAGCATTTAAAGTACGATTCATTGCATAATAAGTTATTTTAACTAAATAAAAATAATTGTGTGTGTATTCAATTAGTTTTTATTGTATTTGAAGAGAATATATATAATTTGACTTTAATCTTGTCTATATGAAGGCTTTTTAACATAATACTCTGACTACACATCTAATATTTGCTATATTGATGTATTTTAATTGAAAATTGATATTTGGCGATCTATTTGGGACATTTGATTGCGTTTTAATATAATACCGATAATTACACATCTATTTGCCAGTATATCGTTCAATTTTGAGAGAATAGGCTCTCTTAGGGTCTGCTTTATGACATATCAATGAATTTCAGTTGAATAGTGATGTTTTTGCCGCTATTCATTGCATTACGTTGAATTCAAGTGGAGTACAAGCATTTAAAGTACGATTCATTGCATAATAAGTTACTTTAACTAAATAAAAATAATTGTGTGTGTATTCAGTTAGTTTTTGTTGTATTTGAGGAGTATATATGCAATTTAACTTTAATCTTGTCTATATGAAGATTTTTTAACATAATACTCTGATTACACTCCTAATGTTTGCTATATTGATATAGTTTAATCGAAAATTGATATCTGGCGATCTATTAGGGGCATTTCATTGCGCTTTACTATAATACCTATAATTACACAACTATTTGTCTGTATATCGTTTAGTTTTAAGTGAAGC
Organism: Apostasia ramifera; assembly: GCA_019297695.1. Lineage (NCBI taxonomy): Eukaryota > Viridiplantae > Streptophyta > Magnoliopsida > Asparagales > Orchidaceae > Apostasia > Apostasia ramifera. The sequence goes on from JAEMOT010001178.1 coordinate 36,321, forward strand.
AATTTTAAAGTCTAATTTATGACATCAATGAATTTGTGGTAAATTGTGATATTTTTGCATCTATTCGTTGCATTACGTTGAATTCAAGTGGAGTACAAGCATTTAAAATACAATTCATTGCATAATAAGTTATTTTAACAGAATAAAAGCAATTGTGTGTGTAGCAAATTAGTTTTTGTTGTATTTAAAGAGAATATATGCAATTTGACTTTAATCTTGTCTATATGAAGTTTTTTAACATAATACTCTGATTACACACCTAATGTTTGCTATATTGATGTATTTTAATTGAAAATTGATATTTGGCGATCTATTTGGGGCATTTGATTGCATTTTAATATAATACCGATAATTACACATCTATTTGTCAGTATATCATTCAATTTTGAGGGAATATGCTCTTTTAGGGTCTGATTTATGACATATCAATGAATTTCAGTTGAATAGTGATGTTTTTGCAGCTATTCATTGCATTACGTTGAATTCAAGTGGAGTACAAGCATTTAAAGTACGATTCAATGCATAATAAATTACTTTAACTAAATAAAAGCAATTGTGTGTGTATTCAATTAGTTTTTGTTGTATTTGAGGAGAATATATGCAATTTGATTTTAATCTTGTCTATATGAAAATTTTTTAACATAATACTCTGATTACACTCCTAATGTTTGTTATATTTATATATTTTAATCGACAATTGATACTTGGCGATCTATTAGGCGCATTTGATTGCGTTTTAATGTAATCCCTATAATTACACATCTATTTGGCAGTATATCGATCAATTTTAAGAGAATAGGCTCTTAGGGTTTGATTTATGACATATCAATGAATTTGAGTTAAATAGTGATGTTTTTGCCGCTATTCACTGCATTACATTGAATTCAAGGGGAGTACAAGCATTTAAAGTACGATTCAATGCATAATAAATTACTTTAACTAAATAAAAGCAATTGTGTGTGTATTCGATTAGTTTTTATTATATTTGAAGAGAATATATGCAATTTGATTTTAATCTTGTCTATATGAAAATTTTTTAACATAATACTCTGATTACACACCTAATATTTGCTATATTGATGTATTTTAATCGACAATGGATACTTGGCGATCTATTAGGGGCATTTGTTTGCGTTTTAATGTAATGCCTATAATTACACCTCTATTTGTCAGTATATCGATCAATTTTAAGAGAATATGCTCGTTTAGGATCTGATTTATGACATATCAATGAATTTGAGTTGAATGGTGGTGTTTTTGCCGCTGATCATTGCATTACGTTGAATTCAAGTGGAGTACATGTATTTAAAGTACAATTCATTGCATAATAGCTTATGTTAACTAAATAAAAATAATTGTGTTTGTATTCAATTAGTTTTTGTTGTATTTGAAGAGAATATATGCAATTTGACTTTAATCATGCCTATATGAAAGTTTTTTAACATAATACTCTGATTACACACCTAATATTTGCTATATTGATGTATTTTAATCAAAAATTGACACTTGGCGATCTATTAGGGGCGTTTGATTGCATTTCATTGTAATACCTATAATTACACATCTATTTGTCAGTATATCGATCAATTTTAAGAGAAAAGGCTCTTTTAGGTCTGATTTATGACATATTAATGAATTTAAGTTGAATAGTGTTGTTTTTGCAGCTATTCATTGTATTACATTGAATTAAAGTGGAGTATAAGCATTCAATGTAAGATTCGTTGCATAATAAGTTATTTTATCTGAATAAAAGCAATGGTGCGTGTATTCAATTAGTTTTTGTTGTATCTGAAGAGGATATATGCAATTTGACTTTAATCTTGTCTATATGAAGGTTGTTTGCATAATACTCTGATTACACACCTAATGTTTGCTATATTGATGTATTTTAATCGAAAATTGACATCTGGCAATCTATTTGGGGCATTTGAATGAATTTTAATACAATGCCTATAGTTACGCAACTCTTTGTCACTACATCGATTAATTTTAAAACAATAGGCTCTTTTAGGGTCTAATTTATGATATATAAATGAATTTGAGTTGAATAGTGATGTTTTTGAAGCTATTAATTATATTATGTTGAATTCAAGCGGAGTACAAGTATTTAGAGTATGATTCATTCCATAATAAGTTATTTTAACTGAATAAAAGCAATTGTTTGTGTATTCAATTAGTTTGTACTCCCCTTGTATTTTAACAGAAATGTTGTTTAACATAATACTCTGATTACACACCTGATGTATGCTATATTGATATATATTTTAATCGAAAATTGATACCTGGCGATCTATTAGGGGCATTTGATTGTGTTTTAATATAATACTTATAATTACACATCTATTTGTCAGTATATCGAGCAATTTTAAGAAAATAGGTTCTTTTAGGGGCTGATTTATGACATATCAATGAATTTGAGTTAAATAGAGATGTTTTTGCAGCTATTCACTGCATTACATTGAATTCAAGGGGAATACAAGCATTTAAAGTACGATTCATTGCATAATAAGTTACTTTAACAAAATAAAAGTAATTGTGTGTGTATTCTATTAGTTTTTGTTGTATTTGAAGAGAATATATGCAATTTGACTTTAATCTTGTCTATATGAATATTTTTTAACATAATACACTGATTACACACCTAATATTTGCTATATTAATGTATTTTAATCGACAATTGATACTTGGCGATCTGTTAACGGCATTTGATTGCGTTTTAATGTAATACCTATAATTACACATCTATTTGTTAGTATATCGATCAATTTTATGAGAATATGCTCTTTTAGGATCTGATTTATGATATATCAACGAATTTGAGTTGAATGGTTATGTTTTTGCAGCTGTTCATTGCATTACGATGAATTCAAGTGGAGTACAAGCATTTAAAGTATAATTCATTGCATAATAATTTATTTTAACTAAATAGAAGCAATTGTGTGTGTATTCAATTAGTTTTTTAACTAAATATAATTTATTTTAATCTTACCTATATGAAAGTTTTTTAACGTAATACTCTGATTACACACCTAATGTTTGCTATATTGATGTATTTTAATCAAAAATTGGTACTTGGCGATCTATTAGGACCATTTGATTGTGTTTTATTGTAATACCTATAATTATACATCTATTTGTCAGTATATCGATTAATTTTAAGAAAAAAAGGATCTTTTAGGGTCTGATTTGAGACATATCAATGAATTTGAGTTAAATAGTGATGTTTTTGCCGCTATTCACTGCATTACATTGAATTCAAGGGGAGTACAAGCATTTAAAGTATGATTCATTGTATAATAAGTTATTTTAACTAAATAAAAGTAAATGTGTGTGTATTCAATTAGTTTTTGTTATATTTGAGGAGAATATATGCAATTTGACTTTAATCTCGTCTACATGAAAATTTTTTAACATAATACTCTGATTAAACTCCTAATGTTTGCTATATTTATATATTTTAATCGAAAATTGATACCTGACGATCTATTAGGGGCATTTGATTGCGTTTTAATATAATACCTATAATTACACATCTATTTGTCAGTATATCGAACAATTTTAAGAAAATAGGTTCTTTTAGGGTCTGATTTATGACATATCAATGAATTTGAGTTAAATAGTGATGTTTTTGCAGCTATTCACTGCATTACATTGAATTCAAGGGGAGTACAAGCATTTAAAGTACGATTCATTGCATAATAAGTTACTGTAACTAAATAAAAGTAATTGTGTATGTATTCAATTAGTTTTTGTTGTATTTGAGGAGAATATATGCAATTTGACTTTAATCTTGTCTATATGAAGATTTTTTAACATAATACTCTGATTACACTCCTAATGTTTGCTATATTGATATAGTTTAATCGAAAATTGATATTTGAGGATCTATTAGCGGCATTTGATTGCAATTTAATGTAATACCGATAATTACACAACTGTTTGTCACTATATCGATAATGTTTAAGAGAATAGGCTCATTTAGGGTCTGATTTATGACATATCAATGAATTTGAGTTGAATAGTGATGTTTCTGCAGCTATTCATTGCATTATGTTGAATTCAAGTGGAGTACAAGCATTTAGAGTAAGATTCATTGCATAATACGTTATTTTAACTAAATAAAAGTAATTCTGTGTGTGTATTCAATTAGTTTTTATTGTATTTGAAGAGAATATATGTAATTTGACTTTAATCTTGTCTATATAAACGTTGTTTAACAAAATACTCTGATTACACATCTAATATTTGCTATATTGATGTATTTTAATCGACAATTGATACTTGGCGATCTATTAGGGGCATTTGATTGCGTTTTAATGTAATGCCTATAATTACACATCTATTTGTCAGTATATCGATAAATTTTAAGATAATATGTTTTTTCAGGATCTGATTTATAACATATCAATGAATTTGAGTTGAATAGTATTTTTTTTGCAGCTATTCATTGCATTATGTTGAATTCAAGTGGAGTACAAGCATTTAGAGTATGATTCATTGCATAATAAGTTATTTTAACAAAATAAAAGTAATTGTGTATGTGTATTCAATTAGTTTTTGTTGTATTTGAGGAGAATATATGCAATTTAACTTTAATCTTGTCTATATAAATTTTTTTTAATATAATACTCTGATTACATTCCTAATATTTGCTATATTTATATATTTTAATCGAAAATTGATACCTAGCGATCTATTAGGGGCATTTGATTGCGTTTTAATATAATACCTTTAATTATACATCTATTTGTCAGTATATCGAATAATTTTAAGAAAATAGGCTCTTTTAGGGTCTGATTTATGACAAATCAATGAATTTGAGTTAAATAATGATGTTTTTGCAGCTATTCATTGCATTATGTTGAATTCAAGTGGAGTACAAGCATTTAAAGTATAATTCATTGCAGAATAAGTTATTTTAACAGAATAAAAGCAATTGTGTGTGTAGCCAATTAGTTTTTTGTTTTATTTGAAGAGAATATATGCAATTTGACTTTAATCTTGTCTATATGAAGGTTTTTTAACATAATACTCTGATTACACACCTAATGTTTGCAAAATTGATGTATTTTAATCGAAAATTGATATTTGGAGATCTATTAGCGGCATTTCATTGCATTTTAATGTAATACCGATAATTGAACAACTATTTGTCACTATATCGATAACGTTTAAGAGAATAGACTCTTTCAGGGTCTGATTTATGACATATCAATGAATTTGAGTTAAATATTGATGTTTTTGCAGCTATTTACTGCATTACATTGAATTCAAGGGGAGTACAAGCACTTAGAATATGATTCATTGCATAATAAGTTATTTTAACTAAATAAAAGTAATTGTGTGTGTGTGTATTCAATTAGTTTTTATTGTATTTGAAGAGAATATATATGTAATTTGACTTTAATCTTATCTATATGAACGTTGTTTAATATAATACTTTGATTACACACCAAATATTTACTATATTGATGTATTTTAATCGACAATTGATACTTGGCGATCTATTAGGGGCATTTGATTGCGTGTTAATGAAATGCCTATAATCACACATCTGTTTGTCAGTATATTTATCAATTTCAAGAGAATAGCCACTTTTAGGGTCATATTTATGACATATCAATGAATTTGAGTTGAATGGTGGTGTTTTTACAGCTGTTCATTGCATTACGTTGAATTCAAGTGGAGTACAAGTATTTAAAGTACAATTCATTGCATAATAACTTTTGTTAACTAAATAAAAGCAATTGTGTGTGTATTCAATTAGTTTTTATTATATTTGAAGAGAATAT
>JAEMOT010001180.1:0-75513 GCA_019297695.1 Apostasia ramifera
GGGTCCTGTTACAATTGAAAAATCCTCCTCTTTCTCTTGTCTTGTATCCTATCCTCTCTCCTTATCTGGAGGACTGTTCAGCGATTTTTATAGCCGTTGACGTGCATAGCTCCACCCTGATTTCCCGGAGGGAAGGTGATGGATGAGCTCTGAGCGCCGCTTGTCTGTCACCGGAGAGGTCCGCAGTTGTACGAGGAGGATGATGGCTTTAAATGCTGATACCTCTGTTTGGAAAGAGCGCCCGTACGGAGAGCGGCGGGGGTTGGTGAAGTTGATTGTGACAGGCGTTACCTCGTACCCTCGGGCCCGAGGTTACGAGGGATGATCCTAGAACGTCGTGGTTGATGTTTGAATAAATCCTCGTGCCCGAGGTTTGACCTGGGTCAATAGTCCTGCAAAACTGGAAGCTGAGTCAGCAAATCAAATCAATCAAGTACAAACCTGACAGGCGCCACGTGTTCGGCCAGGATGCAGCGCAGGAACCACGTGTTAACAGTAATATTTTCATTCAACTGTTGGTTCTATTACAATGTTTTGTAATATTGTAATATAATGTTGATGTCAGTGATATGATCTTTAAATGTTTATATATTATCCTTATATTTTCTACTATAATAGATTTATATTGTAAATTTTAGTGATCAAAATTTTATTTAAAAATATAAATATATATATACAACTAATAGTTGTAATTATTGAAAAAATAATGTTAAATTATGTAAAAAAGTTCCGGGTCGACCCGAAATCCGATCCGAAAATCCGAACCGTGGCGGGTCATGGAACGGATCTGGGTTGACCTCGATCCGATCCAATTTTTAATTCGATCCGGATATATTGGAATCGGATCCGGGTCGGGGTCAACTCGATCCGGATCCGATCCGTTGACAGGCCTAGAGGGGGAGGAGCATGCTAGACAGAGAGAAAGGGGGAAGGGAGCTGGAAGGGGGCTCACATCCCTCCACTTGCTATAGAAAAAGGTCCAAGAATTTTTATTATTATAAAATTTTTAAAATATAAATAAATCAAAAAATTTTAAAAATTATGAATCAAAATATAAAAGTTTTTTAATATATTAATTAGAAATATAAAATAATTAGTTTATTAGATTTTTATAAGTTAAAAATTATAATAAATTGATTAGTAGGTTGGGTCAAGTAAGATGTTTATTAAACGAATTGAGTATAAGTTTATTTAATAAATAAGTCAAGTTTTGAGTTGAGTTTAAATGCGTCAGGTTGAAAAAATGGGTTATATCGAACCCAATATATTAACTCAGATTGAGTTGATGAACTTTATCTGAATGATATATGTATTTCACTATTGATATTTATTATTACAACTATTTTGAATGTTTTTTCACTTAGGATTATCTTGCTACTGCTTATATTATTGTTAAATATTTAGCTACTCGTTAAATATTATGATTTTTATATTCTTTTAATTTATTTTATTCGTAAAATGACTAATGGAAGAAAGCCTATGTACAACGCTTATATATATGGTGAACCCAAACATAACATCGCCGTGTCCTTTGTCGAAGTCCGAACATAAAAGGACTTGTTTGGTTGGAGGATGAATTTGGGTAAGGAAAGAGAAAATAATTTATTTTATAGAGTTGATGGGAAAGAAATTTATTTTAATATTAAGAGGTGTGTAGGATGTGAAATAAAATTGATTTTAAGATTAAAATTTGTGTTGGATGTAAAATAAAGTTGATTTTTAAAATTAAAATTTGTGTTGAATGTAAAATAAAATTATTAAAATTTATAATAAATTTAAAATATTATTAAAATATTTTTTTGACTATTTTTAGGCTCATGCCAAACAAGGCAAAGTAGCAGCGGCAGTGTGGCAGCCTTGGTCTCCTCCACTTCACGATTACGATCAATTCCATGGAGTCAAACCTCACGCAGGAGCTTCTCGTCGTGGAGGCGGAGCTGCAGGACGTCCAAGGTGCCAACGGCACGCTTGCAAAATCATTAGCTAGTGCATAATGGAAAACTTTCCATTGTGCCATGTAGATTTCGTGTGACGACATGGATTAGCTCCATGGATTTCTCTTCTTCGTTCTGCTTTATTTAAAGCAATGCCCTAGAACACATGAAGGAATCAATCTAAACATATCATTTATAACTTCAAAAACTTTATACTGTATCTGAAGTACTTCTCTCATAGCCATGGACGATGAAATGACCTATGTAACGTAAAATAAGATGCCTTCGTTTATAGCTGCTTATGCCATTCTTCATCTCTGCAACTTCATGGCGGTAAATTACTTTTCCCATCTCATAGTTCTCTGTTATTTTTCCCTTCAGACCAAATTAAGTTATTGCTTGACCGACAAGAAGCTCTGCACAAGAAGCAATCCGAACTGAAGACTTTGTTAGAAGAATGTAAATTACCTGATGCTGCAGCCAATAGCAATATTTCAGTTGACACTGTGGATTGGTCAGGGACCTTTGAGTGGGATGCTAGAGCTTATGATATAACATTCAATGTCTTTGGCATCACCTCCTACAGAGCTAATCAGAGGGAAGTAAGTCTCTTGCAATTGCAGTTAATAGTTTGTCTTAAATTGACATCAACGGCACCATACTTTAACCTAGGGATCAGACATGATGTTACGACAGTCAGTAAGGATGATGGGTCAACATGTGATAAATGATAGTTTAACCTAGGGATCAGACATGATGTTACGACAGCCAGTAAGGATGATGGGTTAACATGTGATAAATGATAGAACCATCCGTAAAGCTGAACTAGGTCATTGATTCTTTCTGTCTCTCTCTTTTTTTTCTCTTGATTTTACCCCTGAACACCACAATTTCTCCTACCCCATTTGGAAATTGTGATGATAGTGTGGTTCAAGCCTGACACCCAAGCAACTCTTTCTCGATTGGGCTAAGAGAACATCACACTAAAGTCTTTGATTCTTATGCCTATAAGATAGCATTTTGCTAGGAAGCTTATTTTATTATCTTTTTTTTGATAGAATAGTTTGTTATCTTAATCAATGTTTGATATGCATCCTTTTTGGAATATCATAGTGTTGGACTTGATGTATGTATTTTTCATTGGACTTTTACTAGAAAGCTTAAGCATTTATTTTGCTAAATGCCTGCAATTGAGCCTCTTCATACTGGTGTTAGCAAACCCAGGTCATTTATTCAGTTTATTTGTCTCTTTTAACAAAATGCAGCCCTTGATTTATCTTGAGTTTTCTCATTATCTGCTCCACTCCATACTATATTACAATTCTCATACTATGGATGGTTTGCTGAAGTGTTTATTCTCACAAAAATGCCCATTCCCTTTCTGGCCTTCTCATGGTCTGATTTCAAGGTCATAGTTTCGCCTTTTATGCAATTATGACAGTGATGTGCATGATTTGTCACACTTATTTTAGGTGTAAAAGGAGGCAAAATATTTACTTCTTAGAATCTTGGAAAATTAGTTATTATCTTTATTAGCACTAGCAATTGGCCATTTATTTTCTATTTTTTTTTTATTTATTAGCATTTATTACCTCAACTTTGTTGGGCTTGAAACTCTACTGATATGCCCCAAATCTTCACAATGAGTAGCTTTGGATGAGTTAGTAAATTTTTTCTCTTCTTCTTTTATTCTGGCCTTCTGTCTCTTTTGTAGTCTTCTTCACTTTCTTCCATTCCATTATACGTTAGTTTGACATCAGAGCTTGAATTTTTGGATTTCTTAATACCTATTTTCCTGCAAAAATGTCATTTGCATTCGCTTTTAAAATCCAGCAGATTGGCTCACGTAAGATTCTACAAGTCATGTGTCCATCAACTGTGATGCTTCCTGTAGGCGATTATGGTCGAAAAGACTGTAGAGTCACAAATTTGTAAGCTTGTATGCATGCGAGCCTTTTGCTGGTTCTGCCTTGCAGGATCCAATCAATCTCTGTTCTCTCACAAGTGACACTACAGTTTGTGCACTTCCTAGGTCATCACCTGCATCTAGCTGTCTCTCTTCGATACATCTTCTCCATACAAAGCTCCAACTCATGATGGTTTCCGTCTCAAACATCAGTGTCACATAGGCATTTGGAACCTTTGATGCTCCACTTGTTTAATTGACTGTGACTTAAAATGTTGAAACTTGGTTTGCATTTGAATTGATTAGACCTTGATTATGAAGTAACTTGCAAATTTCTATTCTTGGGTTGTCCACATGTGCAAGGCATAGAGAAATGGACCTGTTCTGCATACTCATTCTTCTCTAATACTTTGCACAACAAGATCTGAGCTCCAGTAACAAACAGATCATTGATTCAATAAAAAACAGCTTTTTATGCTTGTAGAAGTTTTTTTTCACTTATTGTTAGCTGACCTAACTAAACGGCAGCCTAATAATTTTGTCGTTGGCTGGCTGCTAGTTTATTTGATTATTTTGAGCCTAAGGCTCTGTACATCCGTCTTACTTGGTGAATATGGAGATATGAATGTTATTGTTTTAGCTTGCAATGAAAGCATGTACATTGAAGGCATTTATTTGTAATCTTGTTGGTTTGATGCTTTGCCACTAAAATTTTTGCGTAAACATGACTATAATTGCAGAAATAGGAAGGCTTTTATGAGAAGCTCCACTTTGTAAACGTTCTTCCTTTTTCCGCAACTTCTAATATTTTGAACTTGGTAGAAATGGTGGTAATTGTAACACTCCTGCTACATAATCCCTAAAGATTATTTTTTCCCTTTTTGTCTGATTTCAGATTATAAATGCATTAATGAGTGGGAGAGATGTTTTGGTTATAATGGCTGCAGGAGGCGGAAAGAGCCTCTGTTACCAACTTCCTGCTGTTCTACTTGATGGAATTGCCCTTGTTGTTAGCCCTCTGTTGTCCCTTATACAAGATCAGGTGGTGGCACCAAATCAACTTTTACCATCTTGACTTGTTTTCATTTTTCTTACTCTTTATGCTAACTCAGGTTATGGGATTGTCCGCTTTGGGTATTCCAGCATGCATGCTGACGTCAACAACCAGCAAGGATGATGAAAAGTTTATATACAAGGCCCTTGAGAAAGGTGATGTGGAGTTGAAGATATTGTATGTGACGCCTGAAAAGATATCAAAGAGCAAGAGGTTTATGTCTAAACTCGAAAAATGCCACAAAGCTGGGCGCCTTTCACTGATTTCAATTGATGTAAGTATTTAATTGTAATAATATTCTTTTGAATTATTCTTGCATTCTTTTTTTAATTCTTTATGTTTTGGCCCATATATAAATTTAATAACAGCTACTAACTCATTATCATCTTTATATAATTTTCTAACTATTTTAGGTAGGTTTCATGAAACCTTCTTTTTGATAATATGTTGATGGAGGAAATGGTCTTAAAGGGGGAGTCCGAAGGGCGACAGAATTGTTATCCATGCTCCTGCAAGAGAGTTAGAAGAAAAATTAGAAAAAGAAAAGTGAGACAAGAATTTGTAATGGATTGGAGAAGTCCTCCCACATCCATCGGTTAGCTCAGCCAAAGAAGAACACTAGAATCAGCAAAGGAGTTTACCTTAAGCAAATTACAAAATCCCTCTCTCTCTAATACAAGAGAAGAAAAAAAGAAAGAAGAAGAATCTAGGGAGTTTTTCTCCTTGATGTGGTTTCTTTGCTTGTTGTTTGATCCTCCTTCCAAGTGATGGAAGGTATTTATAAACCATCAGAGTCTCAGCTGGTGGGTATCAAAGACTTGTACTTTTGTAACCATTAGGATGTGGTGGACGTAGTGGTCGTAGTGGAGGTAGTGGTCGTAGTGGAGGTAGTGGTCTAGTTAATTGACCGTAGATTTGTCACATGTCCATCCTAGACCCAGTCTACCATAGATATAATGATGACAGAAGTATTTTGGATATGAAAGCATATACTTCCATTAGAGATGTGCAGTGATTTGGCAGGGAGAAGTGGTGTTCATGCTATAGTGGAGCAAGAATATGCAGGCGCGTTTATCTGGTCTTTTGTTATCTGCCCAAGGATGGTTTCTGCTACTCGTGTGAGTGGTAAGAGAACTCGTACTCATAGGGCACGAGTACAGGATGCCAGCTACAAGTACTGAAGAGGTCCTTGATAGGCAAGTTATAACTTCTATTCTTGAACAGTTCTGCATTGCGCGCATTTGTCTGCATAATAGACCTATTGATTGAACTTGTTAATTGCGAAGCTAACCTGTGGGCCACGTGGACGGCAGAGATAAGTTGTGCGATTTTAATAGTAAACATTTAGCCCCCCAAGTAAATAGTATAATATTTCATGTGCAGTATTTTGCTTTAGAAGGTGAAGAGTTGCGGTTCACTTATTAAAGCCTTGCGGAGGGGTCCTTTTCCTCACTCACTTGCACTGTGCTGATAGGGTTTCTTTTAATAGACAAATAAGCGATTTTAATGATGAGAATTTAAATAAAATAATCATGTTAACACTTTTAATGATGAGAATTTAAATAAAATAGTCATGTTAACAGACCAAGTGAGTGAGGTTTGAATTTTTGATGAATTTAAATAAAATAAAATATTTAACTTTTTCATAATATTATAGACTTATGGTATATTAATAAAATAAAAAATTCAATTTGTTCATTATAAAATTAATAAATTTAATAGTTACTAATTATTAAATTAAATATTTAATTTAGTTCTAGTTCCTAAATGCTAGAACCAAGAACTAAACCGAATCACTCCGTTCCAAAAATTTTAAAATCGAAATCGAACCCGAATCGATCGGTTTCGGTTCAGTTCCGGTTCGGTCTTGACTATTCTGGTATTTTTACACACCTCTAAGGATGAGTATGCTCTCTATCACCAATTTGATAGACTGGTCAGGGGCTGCTAATTTGAGTTTGGTAATCGGTGAAAAATCCAGATTTCTCTAGATCATTGTTGATTAGATGGCGATAATCTGTTGCCACTGGGCACCACTAGTTCAATTGGGAAGCCCTAACAACTGAGAGGTACTGGTATTTCATAGAACAATTTTCTAACAAAGAAATAGATTGTCGGTTTGCGACGCCCTCCTAAACATATGTGATCTCTCCTTGCATCTCTTCTTCTTAGTTAATAATTTTATTATTAACTCTTCCCTTTCTTTCCTTTCCTCAGTCAGTGCTCTAGGTTCGGGCTCTCACCTCGCGGCTGGTGTCGTTGATGCGAAGATCTATGATCTCCACTACCAACTGGACTACAATGAGGATGATTGTCATATCCTGGAGGAAAAGGTTTATTCCTGCGAGAGTAAAATTGTTTCAAAAAAGGGGGCTTCGGTGGAAGTTCATGTTATCAATCGCCTTCTGAGAAAAGACTTGGCAAAAAAATCGAACTTGCGAAGTTGCAAGAGGAGAACCTTCACCTCTGGGAGGCGATGAAGTGGAAGGAGAAGGGGGCTTAGGCTACTGCCGCAAAAATAAAGGAGGCGAAAGAGTCAACCGAATAGAGGGTAGCACTAGCTCACTCCAAGTTTAAAATGGCTTTTATGGCAAAGGGAAAATAGATCTAAGTCCGAGATTTGCCATAGATCTTTGCTTGTCAAGGTAGAGTTGTCTAAGGTGTTGTGGCAGGCTACAAGAAGAGATTGGAATGCATGTTATAAATTTCACCTCGATGAGCAAAGTGTCCATGGTTTGATCGAGTGCGTCGATCAGAATAAGAAGAAGGAAGCCAAAAAAAGGGTAGAGTAGGAAGCAAGGAGCAAGGCTAGAACTTACTAGGAATTTTGTATAGCTCTGTATTTGAATGTACGTTTGTATTAATGAAGTTGCTTTTTGCCTCTTTTTTGTATTTCCTTTCGTCTGTTCTTTCTTCTTACTGTACTTCACTTTTGCTTCCATTTTTTGGAACTTCTCAACTGAAGCATTGGCCATATTAAACTTTAATGGCTAATTAAGTCAAATCATCTTAGTTCTCATAGTGGGTATGGATGAGCTTGCAAACCACAAAACTGCACCTATTTAGCCCAAGTCAATGGTTGGACCTAAGCCCGTCTTAACCTTTTGTGTAGATCTCGTAAATCATAAATATTTCTTTCATGTTAACACGTGGTTGCAGCGCTGTATCCCTACCGTACACGTGGCACCAAGCTGGCATTTACCCTTTATTTACTTACTAACTCATTTATCTGTTTTCACAGGTTTCAGACCTCGGTCAAACCTCGGCCACGAGAGTTCAATCAAACCTCGTCCACGACGAGCCAGGACCATCCCTGCTAACATCGATGACCATGTTACGCTGCTGTGCCTGACACCGTCAGCGTGGTCTGACCACGCCGTTCCCCGTACAAGACACCTTTTCTCCAAGACACGCAAGTTAAGGATCCTCATGTTCCAGCTGTCACGAGTCCCCAAAAACAGTACCAATATTAAAAAATCACGCTCCCCTGTTGCTTCTTTTGGTCCCTCCGCCAGCCGACATGTGGCGCGGGCATAGAGCTTGTTCACTTCCTTTTCTTCGGGAAACCAGGACAAAGCTGTATAGTCCATCGCCTACAAATACCCTTGAACAGTCTTCAAGCAAGACTGATCCAGGAGGAGAGAATCAACAAGAGCGGCAAAAGTGCAAGTAATTTCCCTGATTCTCTTATTCTGATTGTATTAGAGCCTCAACTGAGGAGCTCTCCCTCTCTAAGCATTGTATTATCCCTCACGGCTACCTTTTTCTTTAGTGAAATCTCTTCGCTGATCGCCCGGTGTACGTAGGAGATTTCCTCCCTGAACCACCTTAAATCTCTGTGTGTTCTTCTGGATGCACCGAACTCTCTCTCCCTCTTAAGCTTTGACTGACGGGCTTATTCCTCTGCGCGCTGCCGTCTCTCAGGACTCTCTCTCTCTTTTGGTTTTTCTTGGGATCCCCTACATCTCACATCAACATCCTCTGGTGCTTTCATTGAGACTCTGGGAAGATGGTGGCTAGAACACGCAGAACCAACTCCGCTGCTCGCAGTACACATACGGGAGAACCTTCCGTTCGGGCGCCGGACGACAGAGCTTCGGCCTCAACTTCTCTGTGTCACGCCGAATCTGCTTTCTCCTCCAGGGGTACCCATGTCTCAGAATTTTCAGGGGATGCTGGCGAATCTCACTGACTTGGTCACTGGCCTCACAGCCCAACAGGCCGTGATTCTCAGGCAGACTCAGCCAGTGTGCGCAGTACTTCCTCTCCCACCAGTCGCGGCGGCTCCTACACTTCTCCCGCCTGTCGTGGCGGCTCCTGCACCTCTTCCGCCAGTTGCGGCGGCCCGAGAACCTCTTCCGCCGGTAGCGGCGGCACCTCCTCCGGTCGCTGAAGCTCTTGCTCCCGTGCTTCCTGTCGCAGTGCCTTCCATTCAGACGTCTGGCTCTTTTCAACCGCCCAGACGCCCCTTTTGCCCCCGGGAGGTTCACCAGAATCCTCTTCCACCTCACCCTTTACCACAGCCTACTTTCCTTCCACCTGCCTTCCCTCCTTTCCTTGCCGGAAGAGACTCTCTTTTTCCGGGCATTCAGGCCCCTCATCATGGGCCTGACCCCTTCTTTGGATCGATGGACGGCAATGCTCCTTTTGCCGACGCTATCCGGCTGGCCCCAATCCCAGAAAACTTCAGGTCGCCTAGGCTTGAAGCCTACAAAGGTGCAACTGACCCCCGCAAGCACTTACAAGGGTTTGAGGCCGCGGTTCGTTATCGCCAGCTAGATGAGGCTACCAAGTGTCACCTTCTAGCGAACACCCTGAAGGGGGCGGCATTTAGCTGGTTCATCAAGCTCCCCAGGGGTCACACCTCCTCCTATGAACACCTGAAATGGGAGCTGATCGCCCGTTTCATTGGTCGAACCCGAATGGTCGTTTCCGACATAGTGCTCGCCAACATTAAGCAAGGCGAGAAGGAAAGCCTCCGGGATTACACCAACCGCTTCTTTGCTGTTGCGGCAGAAGCTGAAAATGTCGACACTGCAGTGGCCATGCACAATTTTTGGAGGGGACTCAAGGTGGGGGATCTGTCTAAATCCCTGCAACTGGCCAAGCCTCGGAGCTACCCAGAGCTGGTGGCCAAGGCCAGCCAATTCATGCTCCTCGAGGATGCTGAGTCCTCTCCCTCCGATGTTTCTGGAGCCAAGCAGGAGAAGGGAAAGAGGAAACATCGGGGTGACGAACCCCCGGCCACGAAGATGCATATGACCAAAAGTCGTGGTCGAGATGAGGGGAAGTCGCGACACGTCCAGCACCAGAAGCACTTCTTCTCTCGGCCGCTTCCTGAAGTCTATGCGGCGGCCGTCAAACAAGGCTGGGTCCGACCTACCGGACCCAAGCCAGTGCCTCCAGTCGGAGTGAATCCTAACAATTATTGTAAGTTCCACGGGAACTATAGGCACAGGCTTCACAAGTGCCGAGGCCTCAGGGCTCTGCTCGACAAGCTAGCGGATCAGGGCAAGCTCTTGGAATTCATGCAAATGGCGCCAGCCTTCAATGCTGCCTAAAAAAGGAAGGCCCCCGAAGTTACTGGAGCTCCTGCCAAAACTCTGTTGTCTCCAGGACCAAGCCAGCCTGGGCGTTCTTATCCTCCTACCGCCAGGACGATCAATGTCATCTTTAGCATTGACCCTGCTACCGCTCACCGCCAAGAGATCGAGGTCGACGGCATCTCTCAGCAGCATACTTCCTCTATCCTGCTCACCTTTTGCCAAAAGGATCTTCCCCAACAGGGCAATCCACACAACGATCCGATCGTGGTCGTTGCCTGCATAGCCAATTTCGATGTTCGGCGAGTACTCCTCGACTCTGGGAGTGCAGCTGACATCATGTTCGAATCTGCTTTCCTTTAGATGGGACTCTGGGAAACAAACCTCCTCCGCGTTGGAGCCACTCTACTCGGTTTCTCTGGGGAGAGGGTCCAACCTCTGGGATTCATCGCCTTGCCCGTCTCCTTTAGCGATGACAATGGCTACGCCATGAGCATGGTAAATTTCGCTGTCATCAGAGCTAAGTCAGGCTACAACTCCATCCTTGGAAGGACAACTCTCAATTCCTTCGGGATGGTGATCTCCACGCCCCATCTTTGCGCAAAGTTCCCTACCTCTAGTGGCGTTGTCACCATCAGAGGGGATGTCAGGCAGGCTACTCGGTGCTTCCAGATCGCTGCGCAACTCATCGTTGATCAAATGAACCTTATGGAATCTCAACTGGCCGTGCCACAGGAGGGGTCATCAATGTAACCTTGAGGGGAGGACTTTTCTAAAATTGTAAATTTATCCTCGTCCATGAATGACAAGCAACAGGCGAAAATCACTGCCTTGCTTTCTGAGTACATCGACATCTTTGCTTGGTCTCCTAAGGATATTTCAGGAATTGACAGAGCCATCTGTGAACACCATCTGAATGTGCCCGATACAACCACTCTTATAAAACAGAAGAAGAGGGTTATGGCAGGGGAAAGGCAGAGTGCTATCGAAGAAGAAGTCAATAAATTGCTCAGAGCAGGCTACATCAGGGAAATTCAATACCCCCAGCGGCTCACCAACGTCGTTATAGTGAAGAAGGTCAATGGGAAGTGGAGGATGTGCGTGAACTTTCGCGCATTGAATCAGGCCTGCCTCAAAGACACTTATCCTCTCCCACGCATCGATACGATGGTGGATCGTACCTTCGAATACGAGGTTATGAGTTTCCTGGATGCTTTCTCCGGATACCATTAAATCCGGATGACTGAGAAAGACGAAGAAAAGACTGCCTTCATCACCGACTTCGGCACATATTGTTACAATGTCATGCCCTTTGGCCTCAAGAATGTTGACGCCACTTACCAGCGCATGATCGACGCTTTTCAAAAGTCAGAAGGGCAGAAATCTTGAGGCGTACGTCGATGACATCCTGGTGAAAAGCAAAAGCATGGAAGGGCACCTTACTGACCTCAAGGAGACACTCGACACCCTCCAAAGGTTCAACCTAAAGCTCAATCCCGCCAAGTGCACCTTCGGCGCGGTCTCAGAGAAGTTCTTGGGCTATCTGATCTCAGCCAGAGGGATAAAAGCCAATCCAGATAAAATTTCGGCGATCTTGAACATGCCCTCTCCTAAAATGGCAAAAGAAATTCAGAAGCTGGCAGAACGAATCAATAGCCTGGGCAGGTTCATTTCAAAGGCCGGAGACCGTTGTTCACCCTTTTTTCGATGTTTGCGTAACAATAAAAGGGGCCAGTGGACTGATGAATGCGAAACTGCTTTCACAAAGCTAAAGAAATACCTCACCTCGGCACCGATACTGGTGGCACCCAAGGAAGGGGCGGTTTTATCTTTGTATTTGGGCGTATCAGACGTTGCGGTCTCAGCTGTCCTCGTCAACGACGATAAGGGGGGTATAACACCATATATTCTACATCAGTCATATACTTCTTGACGCTGAGACTCGATACCCCCACTCTGGAAAAGCTCGCTCTAGCTTTCCTGATGGCGGCAAGGAGGCTGCGCCCATACTTCCAGTCCCACACTGTCCAAATGGTCACCGACCAACCACTCTTGAAGATGCTGCACACTCCCGAAATCTCAAGGAGGCTTCTCAAATGGTCCATCGAACTAGGCAAGTACGACATTAAATACATTCCACGGGCAGCAATCAAGGCTCAAGCGTTGGCAGACTTCGTCGCCGAGCTCTCTACTCCAGAGCCACCACTTGCCAAACATCGGATTGCGCCGTGGTCTCTTTATGTCGATGGTGCATCTGGGTCGCAATCTTAGGGGGCTGGAATTCTTCTAACCAGTCCGATGGGAGCCACCTTACACCAGGCAGTAACCCTCCAGTTCAAGGCTACCAACAATCAAGCAGAGTATGAAGCTCTCATCGCGGGTCTAAACTTCGCGCTCAGCATGGCCGTGAAGTGTATACAGGTATTCAGTGACTCCTAATTGGTCGTCAACCAGGTGAATCGAGCATTCAAAACAAAAGACGAGGTTCTGAAAAAATATCTGCAACAAGCCCAATCCTTAATCTCTCAGTTTGAAGAGTTCTCCCTGGTGCATATCCCCAAAGAAGAGAATCAAGTGGCAGATCGACTTGCAAAAAGGGGGGCTCCCCGACCTTCGCCGAACTCAAGTATTTAACAAACCCAGTTTTGAATGCGCGGAAATCCACTCTGAGCATCCGTCTTGTTGGATGGACAGGATCCTCAACTACTTAAAAGAAGGGACACAGCCCGATAATAGTCAAGAAGCGAAGAAACTGAGGCTTGACAGCGCCAAATACGTCCTCATAGATGGAGAATTGTACAGGAGGTCTTATGCCAGACCCCTCATCAAGTGCTTAAGGCTTGAAGAAGCTCAAGAAGTCATAGAGGCTGTGCACAAAGGGGAGTGTGGAACCCACGCTCATAGCCGAAGTTTGGTTATGAGAATCCTACGCCAAGGATTCTTCTGGCCTAATATCCACAAGGACGCCCAGACGTTCGTCGAAAAGTGCTCTCAGTGCCAGTACTATGCTGACATGCGAAGACAACCTGCTGGATATCTCAGGCCCATCAACTCGTCTTGGCCCTTCGCTGTTTGGGGGCTGGATTTCCTGAGCCCAATGCCTACGGCCATAAGGAGCTACAAATAGATACTAGTTGCTGTCGACTACTTCACAAAGTGGATTGAAGTCAAGCCACTTACTCAGCCTACTAAGCAGAATGTTGAAAATTTCCTATGGGCTAACACCATCTGCAGATATGGCGTAACGATGGTGATCATCACGGACAATGACACTCCATTCGCCAACCAGCGAATTTACGATTTCTGTGCCCAACATCAGATTCAAGTATGCATCCGTCTAGCACCCTCATACTAATGGGCAGGCAGAGGTTGCTAACAAAAACATCTTGAATATTTTAAAGAAACGCCTAGACGGTGCTAAAACCCGTTGGTCGGAAGAATTACCAGGTGCTCTTTGGGTTTACAATACTGCTCCCTTCGAAGTCACTCAAGAGTCACCTTTTTCTCTATCCTTCGGAATGGACGCTGTCATACCGGTTGAGCTAGAACACCTCTCCCCCAGAGTGGAGGCTGCGGCTAACTTCAATCCCAAAGATCTTTAAGCTTGGATGAATGAAAACGATGATTCACGATGAGTCGATCTAGACCTCTTGGAACAGAAAAGACAGTTGACAACGCTCAAACGTCTGGAGCATAAACGTCGGGTGGAAAGATACTTTAACCGCAGGGTTAACCCCAGGACTTTCGTTCAAGGAGACTTGGTGCTCAAGCGACAACTCCTCGCCGGCAGCAACTTGGGAGTTCCCAAACTTGAGCCTAACTGGGAAGGCCCTTACATCGTGCGCGAGGTTGCTGGACCTAACGCATACTATCTCATGACCTCTGATGGAACTCAACTCCCCAGAACTTGGAGCGGAGATAATCTGATGAAATTTTATGCCTAATTCAAAATGATAACTCATCTTTATTTTCCCTGCATGAGAATTCATTGTACAGATTCATTCAGGAATTTATTATACGAATTCAATCAACAAGTTCTAGGACATTCTTTATTAATAGATATTTGGGTTCTTCCAAAATATATCTGGATTTCTTTATGCTGTCCCAGAGGTTATATCTTGGATTCAGGAGTTCTTGCAATACTGGATCTCATTTGTTAAATCATATTGAGGTATTCATCAACCTATTATCTGTTACCCAGGTATGATCCTAACCTCAAACTCCCAACTATTGTATCCAAGGCTTTCGAGCCTCGTACACGATGGTTCGTTACACTCACCTTCCATATACGGAGGTCACCGAGCCTAGTTATGCCTGGCAGACGGGGTCTCTTACCTACATGTAGAACCCTTTCATAAGCCCATCTAGCTAGCGGAAAGTCTGGAGGTCTGCTCGTAACCTTAGGGCAATCCCTGTTATCTACTCATGATACAGGTCCCCCCTAAGCAGAGTGTTTTTGCTTCCCACTAGGATCTGTCGCTCTAACGGGGGTCAGCCCTTGCCTCAAGTACAAATATCGGCCACGATGTTTCAGACGATCAAGTCTTTTTGGCATTGGGTCAGATAACTCCTCCTAGGCAGAATCTCCACTACTATTATTACTTCCTTCCTGTGCAGCCTGTGCCTTAAGTACAGACATCGGACACGATGTTTCAGACGCTCCAAGTCCTTTTGGCATTGGGTCAAGTATTCCTCCTAGACGGAATTTCTCCTATTATCATTGCTTCCTTCTTATGCGGATCTATGAAGTTTCAAAGTTCAAACTGGGGGTGCTCTATGTGATTCAAAGTCCTTTATTATTAACTTGTTATAAGGTGTTTTCTCATAGAGTCACAATCGAAATATCTCCAACTTCATACAAAGGTACCTGTTCATTTCATATACATCAGAATAAACGGGTTATGTAAGACAACAAACTTTTTCATTTCTTTATTTTCAAAATTACAGAAGATTACAATTCGCTCATCTTATAAGGAAAGTGAGTTAGCCTTCACTGATCCCATCCAAAAGATCAAACATCTGTTGGATAAGATCATCAGTTAAATCAAAGCCCTCCTCCTTGTAAACAGGATCAGCGGCCATGCAAGGAAAAGGATCCGCCTCTCCAAGATCGGCGGCAGTGATTTTGCCCCCTTGGATCAAAGTGGAAGCTAATCCTTCCCACGCCCGCCTGATCCCATCTAACCTCTCCTGCTTGCAGGGTAAGCTCGTCCTATAGGCCTTCACAGCTGCCGCAGACCTCTCCGCAGCAATGGCCTCCTGGTCCCCGGCGGCTTTGTCCAGTTTCTCCTACAGGGCTTTATTATCATCTTTCATCATGCCCATTGCAGACTTGTATACTGCAAGTTTCTCCTGCAGTTTGGCCTTTTCCTCCTGCGCAACATCAAGCTGAGAAGACTTCATTGCGAGCTTGACCCTCAAGGCCTCAATTTCTTCATCCTGTTAATGAAGCTGACGTCCTTGTTCCAGCACTTGCTCCTCCGTCCTCAGGGCCCTGTTCAAAGCCACTGGCAGGCGAGCGAGTATCTGCGACAGAAACAAAGTTAGCTCACGAGAACAAATAGGAGAGAAGGCCTGAGAGAGAATCCTTACCGTGGCTACCCTGTTGGCGAAGCCTGAATAGAGCTCTGGTCGTGGTCCTCTCTAACTTCTCCTCCAAACCCTTCGACACCAGACCGCTTCCCAGGGCCAGACCTACTTCTCCTCGGTAGACACCGCCTTGGTTCGCGGACGGCAGGGAAATGATGGTCAACCTTCTCTGATCTTCCTTTGTTCTCACCGCGATCCTTGTACCTTCGTCCCCAAAGATCCCGGTGAAATTAGTGCTGTAAGGGGGCTCGGTGCTTTGCTGCCAATCGTGACACCCCTCTGCAGCAAGACCTTCCTCCTCTACACCTTTTCCTTTCTTCACTGGGGGCTCTGGGCTTGCGCCCTCGGAGGGACCCCTTTTCTTCTTAGGAGCCTCCTTGAGAATTAAGTCCAGGCAGGGGCTCCCTACATTCTCCTTTTCTTGGCCTTCTTCGGCGTTATTCCCTTTCTCTTTTTCCCCTATGACAATCCCTTTGTCGCCCTGTCGTCTGCGGCGTTCTCAGGAGAGGACACCACGTCAACGGCGGTTCCGCCGCAGGTCGGCTCTAGAACCTCTATCACCTATTCCTCCTCCACCTCAGTAACCTCTTTACTGAGCTGGACGGCAGAAGGCTGCCCCCTCCTGGCCCTCTTCATCAGAACTGTGCCATGAGGTGGGGCGACTTCCTTGAAGATAACATATCCCAATGCCTTGGCGTACAGGGATATATCATTCTTCACGAGCCTGAGGAAGTCCTTCAAGGGCCAGCTCTGCCCCTTCAATATCTCCAAATTCTTCTGGATGGACGTCCCAGCCATCCACTTAGCATCGCCGATGAACTCAAGAGGGCAGACTCTGGGCTTCAGGGGGATCCCCAAATCCCCTCCTACAAAGAAGTAGTAGTCCCTCCAGTCTGAGTGGGAACTACTTGCCCCTGAGAACATCGCCTTCCTAGTCCTTGACCGCAGGGCCAAGCATCTCCCATGTCCCTTCAATGCCAAGGGCGACTTCAGGAGCAGACTGACCTCCTTCTTCCCCTTAGTCGCCTCCTCCATCTTACGGCCCTCCTCCTTCCTTCCCTTTTCTTCCTTTTCCTCGTCATTTCGGAGATTTGCTGGAAGGAAAGAAGGGAAGAGGTGCTTCATTTTCTTCTCAGAAGGAGGGATTGGTACACCAAGAGGAGCAGGACCGCGAACCATTAAGGGTGTCTTCTTCACACCCTCTACAGGAGGAATCACGAACTTGAGGAGGAGTCGCTCAGTCTCTTCATCCTTGAGCAGGATCTTCCCAGGCGCTAGTCTCTCTCCCGCAGGCGTTTCGCCCGCCAAGATCACCTCCTTTCGCTCTCCAGCCTTCAGAGGCGGCCTGACCGGAGAGTCGGAGACATTCACCACTTCTGTGGCCTCTGCACTTGCTAGCTCTTGCACAGACTCCAGCGTCTGCGCCAGCACCGCAGCGACCTTGGCAAGCGGAGCCTCCGCCTCCAGATCCACAACCGCAGTTCCCACTCCCTCTTTTTGGAGCGCTTCAGCAGGCTTCATAGCCGTCAGTTTCGACGACCCTGCGGATGGCTCCAAAATTCTCCTCTTCTCAGGAGGAGGGGCGTCAACAGGGGGATCGTTGGCTCTCTTCTTCGAGAAGCTTGACAAAGTCGTCCATTTCTTCCTCTCCGCCATCTCTCTAATGATCTACTTTTTTACAGAAATTTTCAGGGGCTGGAGGAAGAGAATACAGATCGGTGGACACCGTCCCTGTCTTGTCCTAACAGGTCTCGAGCAGCGCGCCCACCGTCGCGACGGTTCGCATTCCAGGACCCATATCAATATTCACGCCCTGACAATGCGGGGGGCTGATGTTAACACGTGGTTCCAGCGCTGCATCCTTACCGTACACGTGGCGCCAAGCTGGCATTTACCCTTTATTTACTTACTAACTCATTTATCTGTTTTCACAGGTTTCAGACCTCGGTTAAATCTCGGCCACGAGGGTTCAATCAAGCCTCGTCCATGACGAGCCAGGACCATCCCTGCTAACATCGATGACGATGTTACGCTGCTGTGTCTGTCACCGTCAGCGTGGTCCGACCACGTCATTCCCCGTACAAGACACCTTTTCTCTAAGACACGCAAATTAAAGATCCGCATGCTTCAGCTGTCACAGGTCCCCAGAAGCAGTACCAATATTAAAAAATCACGCTCCCCTGTTGCTGCTTTTGGTCCCTCCAGCAGCCGACAAGCGGCGCGAGCACAGAGCTTGTTCATCTCCTTTTCTTCGAGAAATCAGGACAAAGTTGTACAGTCCATCGCCTACAAATACCCTTGAACAGTGTTCAAGCAGGATGGACCCAAGAGAAGAGAATCAACAAGAGCGGCAAAAGTGCAAGTAACTTCCCTGATTCTCCCATTCTGATTGTATTAGAGCCTCAACTGAGGAGCTCTCCCTCTCTAAGCATTGTATTATCCCTCACGGCTACCTTTTTCTCTAGTGAAATCTCTTCGCTGATCGCCCGGTGGATGTAGGGGATTTCATCCCTGAACCACCTTAAATCTCTGTGTGTTCTTCTGGATGCCCCGAACTCTCTCTCCCTCTTAAGCTTTGACTGGCGGGCTTATTCCTCTGCGCACCGCCGTCTCTCAGGACTCTCTCTTTTTTGGTGTTTCTTGGGATCTCCTACATCTCACGTCAACACTTTCCATGCTGGTTAATCCATTACATCTTTATCATGCGAAATAAAATTAATTTAAGCACTAACCTTTGTATTGCAATCACCCGAATGAAACTGTCTCCCTGTGATCCCTCTCCTCTTGCTCCAACTTGAAATCAATGAAATAACCCCTTCTCTAACTCTGTCTCTCCCTCTCTTATTCATATAATTTTTTTTTTAAAAATAGTTACCAATTCAACGGGCTGAGGGTTAACTGCTATGCCTTAAAAATAGGGGATATGGAGTGGAAAGAAAGGGAATATTGGAATAAAACAGATTATGGATAAGGCTAATAATTAAAATTATCTATTTTTAGTTATTTTGATATGTCATTCTTATTAAATCACGAATATTACAAATTGAGTCAATCTATTCAAAAATTCAATACCTTTTATCTTACAATTTATGTTCTTGGTCTTTTAATATTCTTGTTTAGACTTAAAGACAACATCGCCATCACAACAACAACCACCAAGCCTTTGGGGTAAAGGCTTGGTGGGGGTGGTGGTTGTTATTGTTGTGATGGCGATGCTGTCTTTAAATCTAACCAGAACATTAAAAGGCAAAGAATATTCTTGTTTTAGACTTAAAGACAGCATCTTTGTTAAAAGAAAATGCTTTGCTTATTCTTCCAATGCATAAACTTACGTGTGATTAATGTCTTGCTTGTTGCATTGTTCTTGAATTCTAGGGCTTTCTTGTCATTCTGTAAATTCTGAGAGTCTAGAAGCATGGAATTTGGTAGGAAACATGAAAAGCATTAGAAGTTTTCTTGATCGCATGTGATTATAATTTGCAGGCCAGCTACAGGACTAAAGCTTAGTTAGTAGTTTAATTAAGTTGGATACTTGGATAATACTTATAATTATGAGTTTGTTGCTTCAGCCGTTCTAGAAAGGGATCTTGGTATTGTCTATGTAAAGGTTTGAGCTCTGATAAATCAACTTATCCAAAGTGTGATACATGTCTTTAATGATGCATGTTGGTTTTCTTACATGTTTTAATTAGTTCCTCTTGAAATTTCTTGATAGAGGATGTTAGATTCATTACTTAATCTACAGTAATAGGTGATCTGATGGAGTATATCATGGGGTTGTGCAGGAAGCACATTGTTGTAGTCAGTGGGGACATGACTTTCGTCCAGATTATAAGAACCTTGGTATTTTGAAGATTCAGTTTCCCCAGGTTCCCTTGATTGCTTTGACTGTAAGTTCCATATAAAGCCAATAGATTCTTTCCAAAAGTTTTATATATTGTGTTGATATCATTGATTAATGACTTGGAACTTGTAGGCAACCGCGACATACAAGGTCCAAATTGATCTCATGGAAATGCTGCATATCCCTAAGTGCATTACGTTTGAAACTACAGTCAACAGGCCCAACCTTTTTTACAAGGTAGGAAGTCTTAGTGTGTTCTTCATCCGTTGACTTGTTAACCATTACTGACTGATTATCTTGCAATTTGTATCTTTTCTTGCAAGGTGCATGTGAAATCACCCATTAGCAAGGTGGTAATCAACCAAATTGCTGACTATATAGT
Organism: Apostasia ramifera; assembly: GCA_019297695.1. Lineage (NCBI taxonomy): Eukaryota > Viridiplantae > Streptophyta > Magnoliopsida > Asparagales > Orchidaceae > Apostasia > Apostasia ramifera. The sequence goes on from JAEMOT010001180.1 coordinate 20,253, forward strand.
GTCTTCTTATTCTAATATGGAATCTGGGATTGTTTATTGCTTCTCTAGAAAGGAATGTGAACAGGTTTGTGGCAATGTCTCATTTGGTTTTGTATTTTCTTCTTTTTTTTATATCTACTTATATTACTCCTGAAAACTTTGTATATTGAAGAACAATTAATGTGATTTCTGGATTTACATTTGTTTATCTTTTGTACTAGTTTATTTCTTTTTGCTTGTGGAGTTCCACTTTGTCTACTTTTGATTTTTACAAGAATAAAGACGATGTATAAGATTATGCTAATTATAAAAAAAAATAAATTAATAAGCTATATTTTAAAATTTTGAGATAGAGTGATTGAGTATAGATTACGTTGTGATATTAGATTGTAAAATTAATTTAGTTTTATATCAGATAGATTTACAATGAAAATCATTTATTTATTAAGAAAATTAATGATGAGATTTAAGGAGAAACAATCTTCATTTTGGTTTTATTAATTTAAAGAAGTCTTATGATAAGGTCGCAAGAGAAGGCTTTAGAGAATTTTCGAAATGAAAAAGGAGTTTGTATTGCTAACATTCATATTATTAAGGATATGTATAATGAGGTTACTTATGTTTAGAAAAAAGAAGGTTTAATAAAAAAAAATTTTATTATCAAGGCTTAGTCTTAAGTTCATATCTATTTGTATTGGTTATGGATAATTTATCTTGACACATTCAAAAGGAAGGGACTTGGCATATGCTTTCCATATATGATATTCTTCTTATTGATAAGACTAATAATGATGTTAAAGTAAACTTAAGTTATGTTAAAATATCTTAAAATCTAAAGATTTTCATTTTAGTAGATGTAAAATCAGATATATAGAGTACAAACTTAGTCTAGATAGAAGTATTAGTATTGGAAAGGCAATATTGATGATCAAGTTATCAGTAAGTGTAAGTGCTTTAGATGGCTTGATTCAATCATACAAAATGATGGAAAATAGATGGTGATGTTATTAGTAGGGTCCAAATAGGATAAATTAAATGTAGGAATGCATCCATGGTTGTAATGAAAAATGACACTTTAGGCTTAAAAGTAAATTTTATAGAATAGTTTAAAACCAACGATATATATGGTGCTGAATGCTAGCCTATAAAGCAGAAACTTACAAATAAAATAAGTATTGCATAGTGGGATCCTAAGGTGGATCAGTAAGTGTATTGAAAATAACAAGATGTGAAATGAGTATATTTATGAGAATGTTGGAGTATCCTCAATGAGGATAAGCATAGTGAGTCATTAAATGGTTTGGACATGTAAATTGTAAATTGATTGAAGCTATAGTTAGGTGAGTTGGCTTATTAGATTTTGCTCATGAAAAATGAGAAAAAGGAAAATAAAAAAAAAAACATGACAAAAAGCTAAAAAGAATGATCTTGCGTATCTTTGATATAATTATAGTGTTGATATTTGATAGAGCACAATGAAAATAAAAGATTAATGTAGCTAGCTCCAACTAGTAGAATTAATAAGGCTTGGTTATTGTTGTTGTTGTTGTTGTTGTTGTTGTTGTTGTTGTTGTTGTTGGAGTACCACTATCTTACTAGGATTAAATGACCTTTATGAATTGTGCTTGTATATTTCTATCATTAAGAGTTGTCTTAATACTTTTCTTTTGATCTGTGAGATAATTGAAGTTGATTTTTACTGAATCATAATCCCCCACTGCATTTATTTTTATTGACTTCAAATTTTTATTTCATCTAGTCTTATATAAATGTTCAGATTTGCTTTGTCCTTGAATTTTCTGGCATTTTGACTCTTTTTAATTCAGTTTCCTAATAACTTGAAATATTTATAGTTTTAGTTCTTTTTTCAAGTTCTTTTTGTATTTTTTTTTCAAATTCAGTGCCATAGACTATAATACTATAAAAGTAAAAAAATATATCAAGTACAGAACGATTAATCATCATCAAATATCGTGCAAAAATCAATAGGTGGGACATGCCCTTCGCCATTCAACATTCTCAAAAGAAAAAAAAGAAGTTAGAAAATCTGTCGTTTTGTTTACGGCTCTATATACATAAGTGATCCTAATTGCCTTAAAGTCACAAAAAAGATAAGAATTCTATGTCATGGTCCTGTCTGGAGGGTGTTCTCTGATAGTCTGGTCAAGATCATCAATAGTGATAGCTAAATCGCCCTCTAACCAAAGCCCGTCTGCTGATGCTGCCACTTCTGGGCTGCTGTAATTACTACAAGTGGGGTGCCCCCATGGCCTTCGCAATATAGATTGTATGCGTATAGAGCTTGGTGCTGACTGTTTGAGGAGGTTGCTATGGTGGTCTGTCATCACTCCCACACTTGCCATACTGTTTAGTTTAACAGAACTGTCAAAGTTTGCCTTAGTCTAACGTGGGAGTAGGGGATCCCAATGAGATGCAGAGGGGTTGCTAAAGCCATTAAAACTGATATGATCCCAGTTTCTCATATTGGATGAAGGTTGCTTTTGGGCTTCATTAAAGTAAACTAGTGTAACAATGACTCTGGGCGACAGGAAGGGTTTACTGTGAACGCATCCATTGCAGGCTTTCCATGTGTGGTATAGCGCAGCCACCATTCTGATTGCCTGAGGATCTGTTGGGTTCTTCCAAACTTGTGATTGCAAGTTGTGGAAGAGACGATCCAATTGGTGTGCATCTCGAACTTGTGCTGGCGAGTTTGCTAGAGTTGGGTGAATTGTAGCTGTAACAAAATTAGCCTTAGCTATAGTAGAAACAACTATAGCAGCAAAAACAGAATCAGCTGATGCAGTTGGTCTGGGCTATTTTGCAGTAGGATCAGTTGCTGGAAGTCGATTCTGTAGCCAAAGTCTTGTGCTAGATTCGCCTTCACTAGAGTGACCTGCAAAAAAAAAAGCTAGTGCAAAATAAATCTGTACTATTGCTAGTGGGTTTTGGTTTTTTTTGGGGGTTTTGCTCTCCTTCTTCTAGCCGGTGGGAAGGGCTGGAGGTAGAGGAATCAGCACACTTAAACAGTTGGTATCCCGAATCTTGCAAGTTAGGGGGGTTTTCTGTGCTTGTGGAGCAGAAATCTGCAGCTGAATAGGGGTTCGCAAACTGCATTTTCTGCATTCTGGTGGTCTACAAATCTGCGGTGGCAGCCCTCCTTTTTCTATTCCTGCAACTAGTAGCGTTGTTCTGGGAAGGTTGTCGGGAAGACATGGGGGTGAGCTGCAACTCTGGATCTGTCTCCTCTAGCGTTGTTCGATCATTCCCAACAGTTGTCTCTGCCCACAGCTTCTGTAATGCTTCATAGACTGCACTCGTGAAATTATATTTGCGGACAAAATGTTGTAAGTCTTCTTCTGCAGAGTAGCCTTACAAGCATCTGTTGTCCCTTCGTTTGAGCCAAGAGAAGGTGGGAATAGTATTTCAACAAATTCTCTAAAGAAAAATCACGAAACGAGGCTGAGCTCTCAATTTCCAAACTCAGCTATGCTCGAGTTCTTTGCCTCAAAATAGAGCTTTGTATAGGGCTGAGGTGGGGGCTCTGTTGGAATCAATTTTAAGCCAAATTAGGTTGTCCCTCTCTTTGTTGAGCCTAAGTAGTCTACTCATCCTCAACATCAGCTCCAGGTTAAAGACGTTTTGGAGCGCTTCATGGTTCCAATCACCATGCCTAAGTAGTCGCTCATGAAATTTATGAATCTAGAATGTTATTCTTTTTTATGTATATATTTATGATGTTTAAACAGTATTACTATAGTGTGTGTGATACTATAAAATTTAATAGTCAATTTTAAGGGAAATTTTTTGTGTAGATATTCCCCATAATTATTGGATATTTTTTATTGTGCATATGTGATTTTATATATATACTGTTTATTCTGTGGTATGAAATGTGTGATTTTGATAATTTATAAAGTGTTATAGTTCTCATTAATTTCATCGCGATCAAATCAATCGTAATCTGAGTACAACTAAATTATTTAAAAGGATTATAGTGGTTAGGTCGTGATAGATTCAATGGTATTGATGAACGTAAGCCCACCTCATAAAGGGGTTGGAATCAACCCAAGCATCCTCCATAAGTTGCCTACTGATTTCACTGTCAATTTTTCACATAGAATTTTGCATGGTTGTTGTCCCTTGTTGATAGATAAGTTTCCATGCTGAAGAGTCTCCCCATTTGGTGGCGAAGATGTTTTCTTTTCTCCCATATTGACCCAAAGGGAGCCCTCATTGCTCAAAACTTTAAAGGCTAACTTGGCCACTAAAATAAAGATTTATATAGTCGACCCCACCTAGTAGGAGAAAGATTTTTTTGTTGTTGTTGTTGTTGTTATTGTTGATGTTTGGGAGGATCACCCTGTACTTTTGCTGTTCCAGGTTTGGCAACCATCTAATGCAACACCCAATTGTTATATGATCTTCATGAAGCTTCCTAATAAAGGCTTAGAGTTGTAATCCTTAATAACCACAGGTGTACTTCCATGGGGTTCTGGCCTCTCCATGTACGTGGTAGAATTATGGCAGTTTTCAAACTTCTCTGTTCCAAGTTTCAAAAAAGGAAGTTTCAAAAAACTTCTTTGTTCCTTTTCTTTAGTTGAGGAGAGCTTAATGTTGTTAATGTAGTATGCTTTGAAATAACTGAAACCTTTGTGCAATTTCGGCTGGCGTCCTTTAGCAGTTGTGTACAGTACCATGTTGAGTCATTATAAAAGTTTGACATGGCGTCCCTTTTGCAATTTCGGTTCGTGTGGTTTGCATGGTTTGTGTACAGTAATTGGTCTCCAACAGTTTTCATTGCAATATGCTTGCAATAATTGGGACCATTGGTAAATTGGATGCTGAAAACAGTTGGATTATTTTGATAAGGGCTATTTGTTTAGTGCCATTGATATCTCCATACATTATCTCAATATAATCCAACGTACAGTCAAATGATTTGTGTTTTGTATAATATTTGAAGTTGGGTAAAAATAGCTTCGAAACTAGCAAGATCAAATAACTTGATTCCAAATGACCACTTAATATACTGAGTAGAATGCTCTCAAGTCCCTGGACTCATAGCTCAATTGTAAATAAACCATAATTTTTGAATTTATTTTAAAGGAAGTACTTTAGATAATTTTAGAAAAGAAAAAAAGAGTTTGTACTGCTTATATTTAAGTTATTAAAAATATGTATAAAAAGACTATTACATGTACTTGGACACAACACAAAAGGATTTGACCAAGGATTTTTTTTGTTACAGTTAGATTAGATTAATGCTCAGCTTTAAGTTCATATCTCTTTGTATTGTCTATGAAGGTACTGACTGAACATATTCAAGATGAAATGCTTTAGTGTATGCTTTTCATAAATGGTATTTTTCTTATTGGTAAGACTAAAAATGAGGATAACGTAAAATCTTTTTTTTTTTTGATAGAAGGATAACGTAAAACTCAAGTTATGAAAGAATACTTTAGAGTTGAAAAGTTTCATCTTGGTAGATCAAAAATTGAATATATGAACTACATATTAAATCAAGAAAAAAGTATTTGTATTGGTGATATAACAATTAGTCATCAAATTATCAAAAAGAGTGTATGATTTAGATACATTTGATCAATCATACAAAATAATAGTGAAATAATTAGTGATATCATTAGCAAGATCCATATAGAATGGATAAAGTAGAGAAATATATTTGATGTGTTCTGTAATAGAAAATTTTCACTAAGATTTAAAAGTAAATTTATAAAACAATAGTTAGACCAGCGATGGTATGGTGTTGATTGCTAACTTATAAAGAGAAAATATATAAATAAAATAAGTGTTACAGAATGAGAATGCTAAAGTGAGTGAGTGGGTAAACACAAAAGGGTAGATTGAGAAATGGGTATATCCGTAAGAAAGTTAGAGTAGCATCAATTAAGGATAAACTCCGAGTGAGCTGGCTTAGATGATTTGGACATATAAATCGTAGGCCGATTAAAGCTCTAGTAAGGAAAGTTGAGTTGTTGGACCTTATCTATGCAAAAAGTAAAAGAGAAAGACTAAAAAAGACATGGCATGAAACTGTTAAAAATTATTTTACACACTTAAAGCTAAATAAGGATTTGTTAATTAATAGAGTGCAATGAAAACGAAGGATTTATATAGTTGACCCCACCTAGTGGGATAGAGGCTTGGTGGTGGTCGTTGTATGTCTTCATGATCCGCTAGAATTTTCAACTAGATCTTCCATGAATTGAATGTGGGCTCCTTTGTTATCCTAGTTATCTCTTTAACTCTCTGGAGAGAGTGAATGGCAGCTCTTGTCACTAAAGATCACATAGAAGAGGAGGGAGTGGATTTAAATTACCGGATAAACCTTATATTTACAGAATTCAAATTCTCTGTAAGGAAGTAATAAAGGGCATGTTAGGCATTTAAGGTTTTCATATCTAACAAAATAAATGGTAAGCACTGAATTTCACTGTATTTGTGAGTTGGGACTCATTTGAATACTGCAAACTAACCACAATGACCACATATAATGGGATAAAGTTTTCTTTGGACCCAATGGCCTTGTTTGGCAACAAGATTAATTTTGTCTTAACATAAAATTTGTGTTATTGACTTGAAACAAGGTTAGTTAATGTATTGAAAATAATATAGAATGTGAAATAAAATAAATTTTTTTATATTGAAAGTTGTGCATAGTATTATAAAAATTAATTTAATGTTATTGTTTAACTTTTATACTGAATGAATCATTTTAGTATTTGGTATGACCAAATTAGTATTGTTGCCAAATAGGGCTAATAGGACTAAATGAGCCTTGACTTCATTGTCTTCTGGATGTAATTTAGCTATATTACTGGTCCTACCTTCCATCAGATTCAGGGAGGGATCTTCTCTTTAGTTGTTCACGGCAAAGCTTCATTATTAAAAGATGTTTCAAGCTATAATTGTACGAGCTTATTCAGGATGGAAACTATGTAAATTTATTGGAGCAAGAGATATACCACAGTTCTAATGATTGACAATAGGATGCCCTTAATTTGATGATCCTTGTTCAGTTCCAGTCTGAGGATTATGCAAATGCTCTCAAAAACACTTGTATCATTGTATGAGCTGATTTAAGGCAAGAGACTCAGTATAAAATGAAAGCCTCATTAGTTTAATATACTAAACGCTATCTTCTTTAGTGTACTCACAAACTTAGGCAGAAATTTATTGGCTTCTCATTCCTTCATATCTTATTAATGTCCTTTTTTTATATCTTATTAATGACTATCAGATAAAAAAATCAACTAAAAATAATTGATGTTCTCCTGATAAGGTGATTAGAAATATCCCAAATATGCTGCTAGCTCGGATTTCCAGAAGCTCAATCTGGGCAACATAGTTCAGTTGACAACCATGGGTACCCTATGACTGTGCCCTGTGTACCATTATGATTTCCATCAATTGTCAGCTTTCTAATGTACTTTTGTGGGTGCATTTCAACTGATAAAAATAACTATCCTGACTGCACTTGGTGTTTTATTCTACAAATTTATCTGACCAAAAATTTAAAAATGCATTGTGCATGCTATTTGATTCCAAAATGGTCCTAACTGCCTGCCTCTTTCCTTAGTTGAGTTCCGAATCCCTAAAGTGTGTTTGCATTGTATTTTCAGTTTTATGATGGAAAGGAAACTCCATTTATCCTTGATTATAAGCTAGTGATAAGCATATAGATTGAGTTGAACTGAGAAGGTTAGCTTATTATAGAAGTTATTTCCCATTTAGTATTTATGAAAATTTGATGTAATGTCTTCAGTCTGTAAGGACTAATGTTCGTTTCATCAAAATAAGAAAGAACTAATGTTCATTAATAATTTTTTTTTGAAACTGCATATCCATAGTGATTCTGGATCTACTTGTTGAATCTAGGTTGCAAGAGAACTGCAAGAGCATGGGATCTCAGCTGACTACTATCATGCAGATATGGACATAGCAGCTCGAGAGAAAGTTCATCTACGGTAATTGGAATCATTTCTCAGTTACAATAATTAATTTGGTTGAATTAGGCAGATAGATATTTAAATGAGAAAAACCAAACCTAAAGCAGGTTGTGCATCATAGAGTTTAGACCTATCATAAGAAAAACCATGGCAAGGAAGCAAACGGGCAGATGTGCTTTCATGTACCAATTAGGATAACTTAGTAATTTCTTGGAAATTATAAAAGAAGAGGATCTTCTGCATGTAGCTGTCTAATTTCATGTAAAGATTAAATACTTCAATTGAATATCTAATTAGAAACCAATTGTATATCAATTGTGTCGTAGATGAGGTAGATCAGCCTTAATAAGGTCAACATTGATTAAATATGGGCCAAAGTTATCAAAATCTGATTTGAGATTTATCAAATTTCTTTTAAAAACTAAATAGCAAGAATTGTTTATAGTTTGGGAATCTGAAATGCTTCTGCATGTTAGATATTCATTGTTACGCTAGTAAATGATCTAGCTCAATGATGTTCAAGCTATATTTTCTTTTTTTTCTTTTTAGTACTATTGTTTCCTTTCTTTCTCAATTTATGAAGGAATACTTTAGAGTCTAAAGTTTTTCATTTTAGTAGATCTAAAATCAAATATACAAAATACAAAATTAGTCAAAATAGAAGTATTAGTGTTGGGGAAGTGATAATTGGTGATCCATTTATGAAAAAGAGTAAGCGATTTAAATACTTCAGTTCAATTATACAAAATATTGGTGAAATAAATGGTGATGTTATTAGTAGAATTAAGCAGGATGATTAAATGAAGGAATGTAGTTGATGTTTTATGTGATAAAAAAATATTTTCAATCTTAAAAATAATTTTTTTAGGACAATAGTAAAGCCAACTATGTTATATTAGTATTGAATGCTAGTTTACAAAGCAAAAATATATAAATAAAATAAATGTTATAGAAATGAGGATGTTAAAATCGGTGAGTGAGTACGAGGAATGAATATATCTGTGAGAAAGTTAGAGTAGCCTCAATTGAGAATAAGCTCAAAGAGTCGTCTTTAATAATTTAAACTTTTAAATTATTGGCTGATAGATGCTTCAGTAAGGAATGTTGGGTTATTATATTTTGCCTGTGTAAAAGAGAAAGGAAAAATAAAAAAGATATGGCAAGAAACTATAAGGAATGACCATATTTGGAGCTAAATGAGGCTTTGTTATTTAATAAAATGCAATGAAAACTGAGGATTCATGTAGCCGACTACTTTAGTAGGATTAAGGCTTGGTTGTAGTTGTTATTTCATTTCTTTGGTTTTCATAAGGGTATACTACTTGGGTCTTATCAATATACACCCTTATGATTTTGATGGTTTAATTTGTTTGATTCACTTGAAGTGCAGGTGGAGCAGAAACAACTTGCAAGTTATTGTTGGTACTGTATGTCTAGACAGTGCTCTTACAATCTCTCATTTCCCTATTTCTGTGTGACTTCATTATTTTTGATAAACTTTTTGAAAATTACAGGTGGCTTTTGGAATGGGTATTAACAAGCCTGATGGTAATTTTACAAACATTACTACTGTTAGATACTTTTGTTTCTATGATGACACTTTGATGGCTTCAATTTGAAGCTTAACGCTATGTTGTGCAGTTCATTATATTCTCTTCCATAATCTCCTTAATTTTCAAATTACGAATTTCCCTTGCATGTTTTTAACTTTCAGATAAATTCACTTTGTTATCTTTCCGCAACAATCTCAGTGTAGAATCATTTTAATTACTTGAGTGCTTGGTTATTTTATAAATTATTTATAAGAAAGTTGTACATTTGTAGCATGGTTCTCCTTAATAAGCATATATATATATATATGATGTATTGTGCTTTGTGAATTTTTTTGCACACACGTGTATGTCTGTGACACATATATGTAGCACATATATGCATTTATCTATATAACATATACATATAAATTTGCATGTGTGGGAAGATATATAGGTCTCGTTTGGTTAAAGTATATTTTAAAGAAATTTTTAAGTTTTTTTAAAGATAGAGAGTGGAAGAAAATTATTTTGATATGATGTGAAATAAAGTTATGTTATTATTGGTTATGATAGATGTGAAATAAAAAAAAAATTATTAAAATGTGTAAGATGTCAAAAAAACATAAGTTTTAAGGTTGAGATTTGTCCATGATGCGAAGTAAAATTATTTTTTATTATTTAAATTTGTTTATGATGTGAAATAAATATAAAATATTGATAACAGTATTTTTGAAAGAGCTTGAGTGTTTTTTAGGCACAAGCCAAATGAGGCCATAAGAGCCATTATAAAACAATTGTAATATAGCTCCATCTACTAGTGTAGTTGTCCAACTTAAGTTGTGTTGTTGACATTAGGTCGAGTGATATCAATAGAAGCATAAAAATTTCTAAATCAATTGCTTGGATAGCTGAAGGGGGGCGGCCTGTGGTTCGTGGTTAAGATGAAATCTCGATTAATGGAATAATTTTTGATAAAATTCTTCAATAGATTCTCAAACACACACTTAGAATTGTATCGATCTAAAGACAAAAAAAATTAATATTTTTATATAATTGAAATTCCAAGAAATTCAAATACGATAAAATGAAACAATAAATTATCTTTAAAAGTAATAATAGTAATAAATAATAAAGATAACCAAATGTTGACGAGAAAAATCTGCCATGAACGACTTAGCGATCCTATTCAATTGAGACAGTAGAACTATAGGAAGGTAAGCTGCAAAAAGAGAGTTAATGTGATTTGGAGCGGATTGCCCTATGTCTGCGCTGCCATACTGAGAAAACAAGAGTTCCACTAAGTATCAAAGAAAATACTAGAGATTGAGCTTGGGGGAACCTGGGTTCGGCTTCAAAGTGAGGGGATTCAGAGGGAGGAGAAGAGATCCTAAGGGAGAGCTTTCTATATACATTCACAAAGCCTTATTATAGTAGAGTGGGGTGATTCTTGACAGTCTGATGCACTTTTAGTTATGCTTACACGTGGCTCGGAGACCTGGAGATTGCCAAGGACAAGGAATCCACTTTGGGAGGAAGGGGTGTCCTTTATCCGAATTGCCTCTACTTATTATTATGCATGTGTTTGGTGCAGGGTGCTCTGTTGTCCTAAGTTAACGGCGTGAGTGCTAAGCCCTTAGTTGGAGCGAGGTGTGCTGTGAAAGAAAATACAAAACTTTCTTGGATTCTCAAGCATTGGGGAACCTTGGGCGTCAACATGCGTCTAATACCGGGCAGATGCTAATCCCAGAAAATCATCACGTGCACCTAGCCCCTGCAATCCAGCCTTGATGCAGCGAGGGCCCCTTGTGTAAGCATCAACCCCCTTCCCCCCCCAAAAAAAATCTTGATAGCTAATACTGCGGGAGGTGCACAGGGCCTGGCACAGCTTATAAAGTATCATACTTCCCTTAAGGCTGCCTGGGATAAAAAGGGTATCCTTACAATACGTCATTGTTTGGTTTGCTGAAAGGTTTTCTACCGCTTGCGTAAATGGAGGGTGGCAACCACTGTGGATTAGTCGAAGCTTTGGCGAAGCTAAAAGAGAACTGTAAAGGAGGCAGTTCTCAGTCGTTGTTCCCCGCTTCATCCTTTGATTCATAGGCAAATATTCTACGGCATGAGGTGATTCATCTGTGCAGGAGGATCCCCTTGAGGGAGTTCTTGTGGTGAAACTACTACCGCCGCCGCCGCCGCCACCGCCATCGCTAGCTGTGCTCCTCCAAAGGTACGTTGCACTTCCCAATGATTAGCAATGGAGGGTTGGTGCTCTACCATTAACAATTTTCTTGGAGTGTTGAAGGTGGCAGTTAAAATAATCTCTCATGAGCCTGTTTGTTTACAAAGGTTAATTTTAATAAGATTAAAGTTAAATTTGAGTGAAAATACTTTTTTATTGAAAGTTGTGAATGATGCGAAATAAAGTTAGTTATATATTGAGATATGAGGGATGTAATATAAGTTACTTATTATTTTGACATATGTATAGGATGTGAAATTTTTTTTTTTTTTTAATTATATATATAATGCAAAATATAGTTAATTTTTAATATTAAATTTTATTGATGATGTGACATGCCTAGTTTGTTTTGGTTAAAATTAACCAAGTTAATTATAAACAGGCTAAACGAACAGGCCCTCAAAAGCAGCAGCGAGGGGGGCCTTTTATAGATCCCAGAGGGGAGGTGCTATTGTCTATTTTGCCGCAACCGCCATTGCCTCCAAGAAAGGAGACAAGGCCGACGATTAGATGGCCAAGGAGGAAAAGAATGCTGATTCCATGTCACCCAATCCATCATCTTCGAGTGCACCTAAGCTAGCCTTGACTTCGGGCTGAGCCCTTGGGAGTGAAAAGATGCCCCAGTAGTGAAAATTTCCTGCCAGATGCAAATACTTTGCTGTCAAGTCTTCGGAGCTGGTGCAAAAGGTGATTAGTGAACTCAAGCCAGGAAGCAATGACAGTGGAAGAACGAGTGTAATCCTTGCTCGACGCCTTCACGAAGACGGACAAGGAGAGGATGATGGTCTTTGGAGGGCCTCGGCAAGAAGCTCGAAATTGGCTCCACGACTTCCAAGCCTCCTTGGGCATCCTTAAGTCCAAGTTTGATGTGGGTCTCCCAGCGGCCCATGACAAGATAATCGAACTGGAGGAAAGCAACAACTCTTTTACCAGTTGGGCCCTGGCTATCGAGGTGCAGAAGACCCACACCTGGGAATAGATAGTGGCAGACGCAGGGGTCCACTTGGCGAAGCTAGTGAAGAAGGTGAGGTCCCTCCGCTCGAGGTCTGAAACGTACTCTCAAGGCGTGGGCCTTTAGATTCTGGCGAAGGTTTGGAGTCTTTGGGCATAGTGTTTTGCTTGACTATCGAAGGTTGATGGCGATCTTTGGAAAAGCTAAAGGCCCTCTAGATTGAAAATGAGGGTCTCAAATGGAGTGTGGTCCAGGCTCGTAGGGAAGCACTGGAGACCCTACGCCAACTAGTCAGGCTGCAAGCCAAGAATGCCGCCCTGCCCTGCGCGACATGGTGTCCCAAACAAAGCTCTGGGCTAGTTAGCAGGTTGAGGATTTCGGGCCACCATTAATCAAGCAATAGAGATTCTGAGGTTAAGGTCATTGGGGTACAACTGTAGAACCAAGAGACTTATGATTTGTTATTCCAAAAATTGGTGAATCAGTAGATTCTTGATGGGTGGAGCATCCTGTTCCTAGAAGTCTTGATCTTCACCGGGTTAGAAGGCCCTCATTAGTTCTTCCCGGATGTTGTAGACAATGATATCCATCGTTTTTCCTTGGATCCATGTGACGTCGAGCAACCCTTAACCTTAGGACTTTATCCTCGGTTGGCACCGCTATACTCATGTTGGTACCCATGAGTCTTCTCTATGTATTCTCTTCTTTTTCTTCTTTTTTTTCGGTATGACATTTCGATAAAATGAAAAACTTGGTTTGGAGTACATACCTTTCTTATTTCCGTGTTGATTACATTCTGATGGCGCTCATGATTGTAGACTCTGCACGCACATACACATTTACCTGGACATCTTCTCATGGTACTTGATTGGGCCTTAAGTGGCTAGGAACTCAGCCTGACTTCACGTGTTCCCCAAACATACATGCCCAGCCTATTTAATGTTTCCCGGCTATTGTTATTGCGAGCCTGATCATAGCGGTTGCCTGATTTTGCCGATTTCCTGACCATGACTGTTGCTCAATCATGACGATTGCTCGATACCGAATTTGCTTTAGGAAAGAATGGCTAAATTTCTAGGATGTCAGAAGCGAAGAACGTGTGATGCTTGACAACTTAATCAACTGGTTGCTTACACATGGCCGGTAAGAAGACATGTATGGCCATTATGACCCCTTATGGTTCTGGAGCATCGGTATTCCCCCTTTCATCTCTTTCTCATGTTGTTACTCTTCCTATAGGCCTCATTTTCTCCGACAATGATGGTGGCGGCTAACCCTACGTAGGAAACGAAGGCATCATAGCATGGTTGGGGGGATCTCACAACTATGTTCCTAGGTGACAACACCTACAACCCCAACCAACTGGGGGAACACGAAGTCCTCAATGCCACACGTTGGTTCAGGTGAAACCCTAACATCACTGTCGTGCCTCCAATAGAGGGAAATCTCCCCAACGATGCACTTGCTGGGATGGTTTGCATCTTTAAGTCCCAACTGGATTATGATCTAATGCTATTGTTCCAGAAGGAGTTCACAGTGGTGATGAACTCCTTCATTCTAGTCCTTGCATAGTTCACTCGCAACGCCATAGCTTGTATCTTTTCTCTAATTAAGTTGTTGGAAAATGAATTTATGCAATAAAGTGTCTCCCTGTTTCGTGCGTTATTTTACTGGACTGTCAATGTCACCCATCTCGAGTGCTTGAACCTGAGATCCTGCACTCAGGCTAAGATGATCTTTGGCGCACCAGCAACTCGTTTACTGACTTGATGGATGATGTAGGACAACATGCAGATGCAGTCTTAATTAGAGATCAGCAAGTACTATTAATAGATGAGCATAAAATTGTTCAGAATTATTACTGATAATAATCATATAATAACTAGGTAACTACAAATCCATTAGGCAAGTCAATTTTAAATATCTAGAAACAAATCCAAATAATATCTAATAGGTTTACCAAATAATTTTAGGCAACTCTATCTCAACAAGTCAGAGCTAAGGATACGCAGTAGTATAGGTATGTTCACAAATAAAATTACCCAACAGTAAGTTGTCACACAATATAATTCCAGGTTCACACGGGTAAGCAAATCAAACAGTCCCAATAACAATACCACAATAAGATCTCACAGGATTTTCATAATATTCAGTCGATGTTCGAGCATACCTCGAAAGGAGATTCCAGGTCTCAAGACTGAACATCTGACTCGCCGTGAACGATGTTGCCGACAATCGAACTGACGGGACCGAGGTCTGAGGGTTTGGACGACAGCTGTGCTGTAGCACGAGCAGTGACTGGTCGTGCATGATGTTGCAGATGGCTGCGTTAGTCTAAACATCGTGCACGACGTTGCAGAAGGCTGCTGGAGGCGGCGGCGGTGCGAGCGGAGCCCGCAGGTGATGTCGTCGCCGCTCGCCGGTGGCCGAAGGGCTGCCGGAGGCTACGACGGCGCGAGCAGAGCCCGCAGGCCAGCGCAGGGGGAGATCGCAGGTCAACACGTGACTCTCGAACCAACAAAAGAAGAGAAAAGGGATTTCAAGGCTGGAAAAATTACAAAATGGAACCTGGACTTGGATTGGGTTTGAAACTGAGAACCGAAAGAGAAGAGTTGAGAAATACCTCAAATTTCTTTAAAGTATTGAGGATTTTCACCCAAGATCTCAACCCTTTCCTTCACCGGGATATAACATAGTATTTCAAATACAAAATAATTTCATTCCAGGATTAAGAACCAAACAACACTAGTCTATGCCTTTATATAGGCCTATTATAATTGCAGAAATAAATATGAAAATAAATGTTGAATGAAAACTGATTACAACATGTCAAATGCGAATAATTAAAAGTAGAAGAAATCAGCCCAAAATTTGTAAGATTCTCATTCAAATCAATAAATTAATTTAAATAGGGATTTCCAATCTTCTAATCAGCCACCAATCATGCTTGCTGCTAAATCTGCAGATATCAATCCTCCATTCAAATCGACGTCACTTGGTGAGATCTCGAGCACCGAGCGTGAACCCTCTCTGGAATAGATCGATGGTCTAATGACATCATGTCCCCACCAATGGATTTTTATTTCTTCATCGACGTCAAGGTCGGGTTGTACAACCTGGTACCCAGGTTGTTGCCTTAGGCGTTTTCTTAGCTCCCAGGCTCAAGAAAGGCGACCCCCTAGTTGTGTCGGGGGGTCACCTGAAGAACCATTCCTAGCCCTTGGAAGATTTTCTACCAAAGATCAAGAAATACATTGGAGAGATACTGAAGAAGCGATAAGTTTTTGAATTTGTGCCCTGAAGTCACTATCCTGAATACTAACATTCCTCTTACAGAGTAGACGTCTCGCAAGAAGGTCAACCCGCCCGTCGATTGGGAACCTGCCTGAAGGCAAATGGGTCCTGTCCCCGCCCACATGAACCAACTAGAAACACTGTGGAGATTTGGGAGGAGAGCAGATGGAGGCAAACACCTTGAGCCACTATTTCCCTTGGCATCGACTGGGCGGGGTCTCGCCCCGGAAGTCCGAGTCAAGGTCCGATGTCAGGATCAGACTAGGCCTCCCCAAATGAAGAAGGGGAAGGTTAAGGTAACATGGTCTTCCCTACCTGACAGCACTTGCGGGGAGTGGCCTTTTTTGTTCGAGGAGGTCCTTGATGATCCGTTGTCTTGAGTCATAGATTGAGCAGGTAAGAGAGGGGGACATGATTGCTTGGGCAGCCCAAGATCCTTAGGAGCCTCTGCCCAAGAAGGCTAAGGTTTCCTCGGGGGGACATGATTGCAACGGAATGTCCTACTATTCCCACGACCCCAACTTCATTTGAAGCAGCAAATGGATGACGGCTTCACCTATCCCCCGAGGGTGGCGACCGCATTGGCCCGGTCCTTCCACACTCAATGCTATGAGGAGGGGATGGCTAGCATGAATGCGGTCGACAGAACCATTGGCTTTCTCCACTCAGTGAGTGCTTTGCATTTTTATCGAAGTGCCTCAAGTGTTTAACTAACCCTTTCTATTGCACAACGTGATCGATCTTGCCACCATACAAGACCATGGCCTAAGGTTGGAGGCACATGTTGAGAAGCGGGGCAAGAAGCTAAGAAGGCGAGGCAGCTTTAAGCAGGGCTGAGAAGGCCTGGGACAAGGCGTAGGAGCGAGTCAAAGCGGTCGAGGTGGAGGTTAATGAGTCAAACGTGATCGATCTTTGCTAGGAGTTCTTGCTCGAGCGTTGGGCTCACGCTTTAAGCTTGCACTGAGCATCGGTTGCACAGGCTCGAGATTCAGCAGTCACTGATTTTCAGTTCAGCACAAAGTGCCGACATCAATGACTTCTGGATATGAAGATGGCCTGGGTGGCCTTGGCCATAATCTTGGAGAACGCTGGGCATGCATGTGAGCATTGAGGCTTTGGGTAGCCAGGACCTCGTCTCGTGCCTTGACCTTAACCTTAGCTCTAAGGAAGAGGGGTTCAAATCGAAGACGATGACTTATCCCTATTATCTGATTCTCTTGGATGGCTGGGCTACGGAGGAATGTGTCACACATTGTACTCTTGTTTTCGGCTAATAAAACTTCATTTCTCAAAGTGTTACCCTACAAAGAATGTTTTAGTATAATCTTTTTGTATCAAAGATACTTACCTATCGGGCGCATCCTAATGTTTTCCCGTTGCGCTCATGGGTTTGATTTCACAATCAGCATGGTTGATGTTAGCCTGCCCATAGCCCTTTACTGGAGGTAGAGTGGTGGAATGTGGGGGTACTTGCACGCACTATTTGGTAGAGATAATAGTCGATGGATAGATGAAGTGAGGGGCAGTTCTCAAAGCAAAGGAACTGTGTCAGAGAACTAGGAGGTTTGAGCCCGAGGGAATACTCACATTGTGCACTTGTACCGAGTTAGTGAAGGCAAAGTGGGGGGAGTACTCAAGGCTAAGAAATCATGTTAGAGAACTTAAAAGTTCATCCCCGAGAGAACACTCACACTCCGCACTTGCACTGAGTCAATGGAGTGGCAAAGTGGAGAGAGTGCCCGAGGCACAAGAACTATGTCAGAGGACTTAGTTTGTACCCCAGGGAACACTCACGCTTTGCACTTGCACTAAGTCGACGAAGGCAAAGTGGGGGGAGTGCTCGAGGTAGAGGAACCATGTCAAAGAACTTGGAGATTCGTGCCCCAAGGGAACACTCGCACTGCGCACTTTCACTGAGTTGACAGGTAGGCGAAGTGAGGGGAGTGCCTGAGATAGAGAAACCTTGTTAGAGGACTTGGAGGTTTGTTCCCAAGGGAACACTTACATCACGCACTTGTACTAAGTTAGCGAAGAGGCAAAGCGGGGGGGAGTGCTTGAGACAGAGGAATCGTCTTAAAGGACTTGGAGATTCGTGCTTGATGGAACACTTACACCACGTACTTGCACCAAGTCGGTAAAGGTGAAGAGGGAGTGCCCAAAGCAAAGGTGTCAGAGAACTTGGAGGTTTGTGTCCAAGGGAACACTCACACTACGCATTTGCACTGAGTTGGCGAAGAGGCGAAGTGGGGGGAGTGTCCGATGCAGAGGAACCGCGTCAAAGGATTTGGAGGTTCGTGCTCGAGGAAATACTTTCACAGTGCACTGGCACTGAGGGGCTGCCATCACCTTTTGGGGTTCCATTACTAGAAGAAAAAAAAATATCGAGTTCTAAATTGTCAGCAAGCAAATGCCTAAAAATATGAATTTAAGGTTTAGGGATAGAATTTTGTAATGTAGTTTTCGCTCCACTTGTGGGGGAGCAGTGTCCCCTTTAAATTCGTGACGTTGTAGGTGTTGGGGTTGGTGACCTCCCTCATGAGGTATGTTTCTTTTCAGCACTCCGACACCAACTGCTTGCACTTTGCCATCGTCGGAGGACAAGCTCCTGGGCACAAAAACTCGAGGCTTTGCGTGCTGGTTGAAGTATCATTCGGCATGGCGTTTCCTCTCTACCCCCTTTTAGAGTACCTTGCTCCCTCCTCCACTCGAGGAGGTCAAGGTCAAGTCGTCATGCCTATCATTTTCTTCCATCCAAGCCTCAAGCTTGGCTGCTTCAAAGTGTTTTATCAGTCTCCACCTCAGGGAGTATTATTCCAACTTAATGGGGATTATTGCCTCTGCCCCCAAAGTGAGTGAGAATGTGGATTCTTGGGTACCTTCAAAGGTACTAATATTGACCCCCACAGGACTTCCGAGAGCTCTTCAAGCCACTTAGTTTTTGTTCCATCAAACTTTTTCTTAAGCGTATTCAGGATCTTATTAGCAGCCTTTGCCTTCCTACCTGGGGGTCCCATATCAGTTTGAAACGTAGTTGGATGTCATGCTGCTTGCAGAAGGCATCAATCTGGGCATTCATGAATGAGGTACCATTGTCAGTAATATTGGTCATTGGCATGTCATATCTACAAAGGATATTTGGCCACAGGAAATCCTCAGCCTTGTTGGAGAACGAGCCAAGCATGGGCTTGGTCTCGATCCACTTCATGGTGATGGTCGATGGAGAGTGGGAGATGCCTTGTTTATCCTATAATGGCTCGTCCACCTCCTGGAAGGCTAATTGTTAAGACTCCAAGGGGAGCTCCAAGTGCCTCTGGGCTTGCGGCCAATGGTGCTGGCTAGGGGTGTGCAAAAAATACCAAAAGAACTGAGACTAAACCGGAACTAAACCGAAACTGATCAATTTGGTTCGGTTCCGGTTCTAAAATTTTCGAGACCGAATGATTCAGTTCAGCTCTTGAATCTAATATTCAGAAATCAAAACTGAACTGAATATCTAGTTTAATAATGAGTAACTATTAAATTTGTCAATCTGACATTATACAAATTAAATTTTTTTATTTTATTATTATACAATAAGTCTATAAATTTTGAAAAAAAATAAATATTTTATTTTATTTATATATTCATTAACAATAAATTGGAAGTTTATTTTCTTCTATTGATACTGTTATTTTATTTTTATGACTTATATTGCACGATAATATTTTTGTTAAATTACATTAGTTTTATTGAATAAATATATTTTTTTATAATTTATTAATTTTATTATATTTCTATCATTATTAAACCTTTTTTTCAAATAAATACATGATAAAAATTTCATTCAATTTTTATTGAATCTACATTGTAATGATAGTCGTAATTTATAATGTTTAAATTTTATTTAATCTAATATGAATTCTAGAATTATCCCTTAATTTGTTGTTTATTAGAATTCTAGAACTATCCCTTAATCTATTGTTAAGTAAAAGAGATAATTATACCCAAACTGGATCTAAACAAGACCCGAACCAAATTTGTTTGGTTCGATTTCAATTCCCAAAGTAGTGGAATCAACCTTAGTCGATTCAGGTCCAAATTTTGCCTATAACTATTCCGAACCAACCGAATTACACCCTTAGTGCCAGTGATGATCCCCCATTAACATCCCTGGCGTGGTTGACAACTACTATTTAAGCATGCAAGAATTTGGTGATTGCTTGAGTAAAGGTAGCGACCATACCTTGGATCTCGATGAGTTGGTGGTTGTAAGTAGTTTGTAGGGAGGCCCTAAAGTGGGCTCTGCTACAAAAGGAGGAAACATCCTTTTGATTAGCAGGAGGATTGGTGCAAGACTGGTTAGCGGGAGGATGGGCATTGGCCTAACCATTGTTCATGGTTGGGTCAGCATCATGATTTTGTTTCTTACTTACTATTTTGTAAACTGAAGGTACGTAGTTTAATCCTGCGTGTGGGCACCAAATGTTGACATGAAAAATCCATCGTGAATGTTCAACAGTCTTGATCAATCGAGATGGTAGAGCAAGAGGATGATAGGCTGCAAATAAGTAGAGTTTAATGTGATTTGAAGTCTTCCTACATCCACGTGGTCGCATTGAGGTAACAAGGGTTCCACTAAGTATCAAAAAAAATACAAGATGTTGAGCTTTTCCCAGGATTGGGGACCTTGTGTTCAGCTTCAAAGTGAGGGAATTCAAAGAGAGGAGAAGAGATCCGAAGAAAGATCTTTCTATACATTTACAAAACCATATTATAGTAGCGTTGAGTGATTTCTAACCATTTGATGCACTTTTAGTGATGCTGACACGTCGCCCGGAGATCTAGGGATTACCAAGGACGAGAAATCTTCCTCGGGAGGAGGTTGCGTGCTTTATCCTGATTGCCTCTACTTATCCTTACTCATGCATTTGAAGCAATGCGCTTCGTCATCCTTGGTTACCAGCGCGAGTACGGAGCCTTGGTTGGAGCGAGGCATGCTGTGGAGGAAGATACAAATTTTTCTTCGATTTTCAAGCATCGGGTAACCTCTAGCATCAGCATGCATGTCTAATATAGGCCAACATCTCCTGGCAAATGCTAGGCCCAAGAACCCTATGCGCCCAGCCCCTGGAATTTAGGCTGCTTACCATATGGACGACCTTGATGCAGTGGGGTTCCCATGTAAGCATTAACTACGAATGATCAAGCTCACAAGTAAGAACAATTGTATTGAAAAGGAGATCGCTGCAATAATCAAGTCAATTTGTCACAATAAATCAAAATACAGTTGTCACAACAATTATCAGAAATTGAAACTACCAAAAAGATTCACGCACGGACGCAAACAAGGAACTTTCCATTCACCATTTTTTTTTTCTAAAATAAAATTTGCATGAATACTATTTATAAAATGTAAGAAAAATAGAAATATACCTAAAATGCTCAAAATATCCCAAAATTACTTAAATTAGGATAGCAAAACGACTTAATGACTCGAACCCAATCTGATTAATAAACGGGTTAGGTCAACCCACCAATTGACTCATTTGTAAAACAAATGCTTATAAATGGGTGACTCAAACCCGACCCAACTCAATTAACAACCCTGACTTGTTTAGTAAATGAGTCAAAATTCATGATTCAGTCTTGAAATTCCAAGGTCTAGTTCAAGCCAGGTTCACGGGTTGAGTCATATTGCCCCCGTAGCATGAACAGTCGCTCTCACGTAGAAGACACCTACCGACATTCGCGCTTGCATAGCGAATGGCTTGCCATCGCAGCGGTGAGGAGCATTGTGATCTTATTCAAAAATACTTTTGTAAATTTTTTGTTAAAATTAACGATTTTCGTTCAAAAAGAGCTTGGTAAAAAGGTTGGAATCAAGCTCATGAACCAAATAACAACACTAGACCACATCTCAGGACCTAAGGAAATTTTAAAAATTAGGGCTATTTTGCAAGTAACTCTTACCTTAGGGGACTGGATGCAATTTACCTTATATGTGTATGTGTGTGTGCTGTGCTCAACTTAAACCTCTTTTTTGGTTTTTCATTGCACTCCTACTTCTACATGCGTATGCAATTTTTTGTTTAGGTATGGCTGCTTTTTCATAGTCATTCTAAATATCTTTTTTTGTTTTCCAAACAACTTGTTAAGCTTATTACTGACTAAACTTTTGTTTCTAATATATAGTAAGGTTTGTTATCCACCACAGCCTTAGTAAATCAATGGAAACCTATTATCAGGTAGCTTGAGTTATTAGATTGCTAGTTTGTTATATGTAGTGTGTGTGCATTACCTATTGTGATTTCAGGAAAGTGGGCGAGCTGGTAGAGATGGACTTCCTTCGGAATGTGTTTTGTATTATAAACCAAGTGATGTTCCACGCCAAGTAATGTGACATATCTATTAAGGCTTTTGTATGTCTGTTTTCTTCATTTGAGGATAAATTATGTTTGAAAACAGAGTTCAATGGTTTTCTATGAGAACTCGGGATTGCAGAATCTTTATGACATTGTTCGATACTGTCAGGTAACGATCAGCCTTTTCTGGATGAGCATGTACAGCTACAATTAATATTTAGTAATATGTATGTATATATATGTAAAAAAAAAAAAAAAAAATGTATGTATATATATGTCTTCATATTATATGCACAATCATAAAAGTATATGGAAAGGAAGATTTAATGAAATAATAAAAATATTAGATGTAGAATTGTATTTTCAGAAAATTGTGTATTTCTTAGGATTAACGTAACTATAAACCAACATAATTCAGTCCAAAAGTTGCCGTCGAAGTGCTTTCTTTCTTCATTTTGGGGAACCCCTGCAGGACTGCAATGGTGAGAACCCTTTCTTATATCTTGCAAGTTAACAGAAACTGGTTACTTATTGTACCCATGATCATCTCAGGTATGTGCGACAACTGTGCATATGGAGCAGAGCTAGAAGAAGTCAATGTAACCGGTAATATGATTCCCTCTTTGGTATCTTTTGCCCAACATAGTTTTTCTCATACAACTCATTTTTCCTACTTTAATCAAGGCTATGGCCAATGTGGTCTCCAAATAAAAATAATAATAATAATAAATATGATGGAGAAAATTTATAGTTTGTTTTGCATATGGGAAATAAACTTAGTTATAATAAAAAGTATGTAAAATATGAAATAATGTTAATTGATGTATTGAAAATTATGTAGGATGTTATATAAAGTAAATTTTTTATATTAAAGTTTGTGTATTGAAGGTGAGAAATATATTTTTATTTTATTTTAATTTTTTTAAAAGTTGGAGGCTATTAGGCCATTGTCATGTTCAAAATGGCCTCTAACCAAACTGTAATCTCTTTGCTTTATTGATATTTATGAATATCTAGTGAATTTAGTAATTTTTCATTTTGTGTGTTTACATTGTTAATTACCCTCAAGTTCAATTTTTAGATTGTTCGTTTGCACAAGTGAGGGCATTGATAAAAGATCATAAAATACAATGATTTGGTAGTGCATGCATAATTGCATACATAACCGAAAGCAAGAAACCTTATTTTACTAAGGTGGCATAATCATTCTTACAATATTAGGAAGAAACATGCATTAGGCCGGAGGCAATGTCAATAATTGTGACCTAACAAAGATGCTATTCCTAACAGGATAAAAGTTAATGAAAGGAAGTCATTGTTTAGTAGGACTTCTGTTTACGTTATTAGCAATGAAAACAAAGCCACCATTCTCTATTAAGATGAAAAATTTGCTTTTTGTGCTCTTTGGTTAGGAGCCTGGTTTTAAAGCACACATAATTATATGTTTTCTTCCAACATAAACTCAACTCCGTGAATCTTAACACAATCTTTCGACTTGCTTGTCGAGGTTTCAGCTTGTTATCTTTTGGTGACAATTGGAAATTACCATATGACAATTCCGAAGTGAAATTTTTTTCCTATTGCTAGTTCATGTCATAGCACCTTTCTCATCAATCAAAATGATGCTTTTAGTTCAACTTAATCTTCCTAATGTACTTTTAAGAAATACACAAAGACATCCTAAGAAGTTGCGATGCATGTATGCATGTTATATCCTTAGCAAGCTAAATTGACTATAAGAACCCATCTGGCCAAAAATTGGGCCTGTTTGTTTACCATGGCCAAATTATTTTAATAGGAAATATAAAAAAAAAATTATATCTCATCCTCTATAAAATTCAACATTAAAACACCACTATATTTCACATTCTACATAATTTTCAATACATCAATTAGCTTTTTCATATCATACATAACTAACTTTATTTCTCATCATATTTATTTTTTTTCAAACAAAGCCAAAAAAGCTTCATGCAAAATACACTCTAGTGGGATTCAATTCAATGTCGAATGTCATGTATATTTCCAAGAATTGTTGTAGATATGCAATATTTCCATCCGTGGTTGGCATAGAGCTTTCCACTCTACTGACTACTGTATGTTTAATGTTTATTTATTTAGTTATATTTTGGGGGTTTAAGTAAACTGATGCATAATAGATAAATGAATGATGCAGTTTCAGATATCAGTAAATTTTATATAGCAGAATAATCACAAATTAATTCAAAAAAACTTTAGGATTTAATTTTGTAATGACAAGAAATAATTAAACCCACAAAACTAATGCTTTTTTAAATAAATTGGATCGAAGAAAATTGAAAAAATTACCAACTCAGATTAGGTTCAATTCAGTTTTCAACAAATCTAAAATAGGGCAACAGGATTGTACATTTTCACAATATTTAACCAACAACAATTAAATTGCATTTAATAATAATAGGTCGCACCGATGGAACAAGTTCGAGCAAATCTCAAGCAGAAAAATCCATAGTATTCGATTGAATCAGATTATAGGTTTGCTAAAATTCATACCTTAGTCTCAAAATTAATGACTACAATGCAATTTTCTCGCAATCACCGAAGAGCAGCATGGGCAGAGCAGGCGCGGTTCGTGAGCTCAGCAGGCGCTAGAATGGCTCAGATGGACATAGGGAAGCGGCTTGCGTGGACGCAAGGCCCGACTTGAGTGAATGTGGGCACGCGGTCTAGAGTCGACGCAATCAACAGTTCATATGTTCGTGTGGTCTCTTTGGTGGGAGTCGGCTCGGTGAATGAATCAGTAGCAAACAGGCCGCTCAGTATGATGACTCGTTCCACGAAGATGATGTGTTGATTGTAGTAGGCTAACTCGATCCAAGGGAAATTGGTGCACATGATGTCAAGATGGCATGACAGTGTGAAATAAGGTAAGGAAATGGAATCTGGCTGCAGGGTGAATGTTGAGAGAGGATTGTTGTGGAATAAAGTGAATCTACTCAAACAAGAGGAGTTTGAGTGAATGGATGGAGTTTAGGAATTCTCACCCAAAGTTCAAGCCCTTTTCTATCTGGGAATCGATTCATTCCAGAATCAACAGTCCTAAGAAAGAGAGCAAATAATATTTCATTCAGTATTATGAAAATAAGGATAACAGGGAGGTGTTTGTATAGACCTTCATACAAACTGACTCAACAAGAAAAAAATACATAATGAAATAATTTACTCATATAAATGAGAAAATACTACACAATATACCTAAAATAATAATCATAGAAATATAAATAACTAATACAGAAATAATGCATGAAATAAAATCACACTAAAATGGAATCTCCCATCAATCAAAATAAATGAAGAGATTTCCAATCCGCTAAGTCAGCAATCTACAGCATCCATCTTTTCAAATCTGTCATGACCATCAGTCGATCCAGATCGAAGAAATGTGGATAGATCTCGGCCATCAGCGATAAACCCTGTCAGGAATGAATCAGTGGTCGAAGCCTTCATGTTTGGCTTGTATCCTCTGCATTGCTAAATGTTTTTATTTTTCCCAGATCATGCTAAAGCAATACTGTCTGTTCTGAGGAGCATGCAAGACCTTGAGCAGAGGGCAACAGTGTTACAGTTAGTGGACAAGTTGAAGGTGAAGATGAAGGCATTGGGTAGGCTTGTTTACTTGAAATTACTTAATTTTCTGTTGCATGGTTCAGCCGCATGAGTATATTGCAAGCACTCAGTATTGTTGTGCTATTCAGATTCATAATGATCCTGTTGTATTTTAATCATTAAAGCATGCCTCTTTCAAGGAAGTATTGTAAACATTTTGTGTTGCGTAATTTGCAAAGACATTCTATCCTACATAACCTTTTGTTTCCTTTGATAATTTATTCACTCATCCTAATTACCATGTTTGACGGCTTTGTAATGGTTCTTTCCTGCAATTTAAGTATATTTATGCCATGACGATAATTGGAATTCAAGAGTGTGACAAAAGGTAAAATGCTTAAATATATCTTATTTCAGTGGATTAAAAAACTTGTGATGTTTTGTTTTGTATTATAAACCTATGCAATTGAAAATTCTGCCTGATTGGCATTCCTGGCAACCAGAGTAGTCATTATGATTTATGTTTGGATTGAGATGGAGACTTCTGAATATAGCGAGGCTTATAGATCAGCATACAGTTGTGAAAGTAGTTTTAGTTCTTCTAAGAATCTTGTAGGCCAAGGGTGCTGTGATGCAGTATTTTGAGTTTAGCCAATTTAGGAGGAGCATGAAAGTAAGTTGCGTATAGCTGAAATGATCTTTGGACGTTAGCATACTAGGAATGATGTAATAGAATTGTAGTTCTAAAGTCAAAAACAAAACCAATACGACATCATTCCTAGTATGAAACCTTGTATTGTGGGTAGCTCTAACTGATTGGAATGGGCAAGGATGAAAAAAATGAAGGTATAGACTATCTTTATATGCTGTAATTTAAAACTTACATAGTTTAATAGAACATATGACAGAAGAATTCCTGAATCTGAACCAATTTGGTGTATTAAGACAAAGTAGCTGCTGAGCTACTTTAGGCCTTGAGAAGTAGAAGCAATCAATGAATTTGCATGAATCTCGTATTGTGTAGAAATTGTAACTTTAATTGATTATTAGATTTTTTCTATTTGATATTTGCAAATACCTCATTTTTCTGAATGTGGATGCTTCAAATTGATATTGTTATTCGTACTATGAAATAAGGCTCTTGTATTTCATGAAAACCAGAAGAAAATCTACCTTTAAAAAAAAACAGAAGGAAATCTTGGTGTTACTAAACCTAAATATTTCATTTTGCCAAGAAACGTTGTTAAAAGTATCTATCTAGTCCTTTCTAGTGCCATAATACATTTACTTCATGAGGTGTATGGATAGTAGTTTTATATTCACATCTTTTATTTTAAAATCAGGCTGTGTACGTTTCTGAAGTGATTTTTACCTACTTTGGTTGCCTTTGTTGTTAGCTGAACTGTTGAACTAATAATACATTTAATCCAATATCAACAACTTGCACGATTTCATTCACTTGCTTTTTGGCGGCATGGCATATTTTCTATGGATTGATAAAGTATACTCAGTCTTGCAACTAATTGCTAGCTAAATCTGACTCTCAATATCCAATTCTAACTTCCACCTTTTGGGTGAGTTGGCTGATTATGATGATATACTTATAATTTAGACTAATCATTTTCATTGACTAATTGTATCTGTTATGAAACACGTATATATTATTAAAACTGTTTCTCAAACAACAATTTTATCAGGTGCTCCATCTACTCCTGAGCTTAAGAAGGAACATCTCGAGCAACTCATTATTCAGCTTTTGTTAGATCGTGTTTTGGTAAGGTGTCCATTGGCATTTCAGTAGACAATGTTTATATGCAAAACAAACTAATATTTTCTTTTTAAGTGATCTCTTTCAACATGTCAACGTTCTAATATGCATGCTTTAATGATATTAAAATATTTTGGTTCATGAATTCAATTTTCTTTTATTAATTTCGAATGACTACTTGAAGGAAATGTGCTCTTGGTAGATTAGTTTATCTTTGAGTTTCTTTGTGAACTACAACACGCCATTTGCTTAAACAAATGTGACAAGTATGCTGGAGAGCAGTGGTTGTTAGAAGTAAAACTTTAAAGTAAGTTTGTTTAGAAGCAATGAGTTATTACATTCAAATCATATTATGAGAACAATTGGTTTTAACTTTTCAAAAACCTTTTCAAATACTTTGTAAGTGCTATACTTTCTGTTTTTTAATACTCATAATAATTCTGAAGAATTCATGTCGTCTATGCTAATCATTATCCATTTGTTTGTAGTCTGACAAAAGACATATGCTTAGCCATAGCTATATGCTTAGGTGTTATACCCGACTCCTTACCTTTGTTTCATATGCTTAGCTAACAACAGATAAGCTCTCATAATTGGAAAAAACATATTGTCGTTTCAAATCCAACAAAGAAGGATACCTTACTACTTAGGCAAGAATGATTTCTTTTAAATGTGCAGCCTAGGCGTTGCATTGATCAAAAGTATAGGTCCAAGAGTACATCAAGCAATATTATGAGCTAAATAATTGATAGCACTATTGACTATTCTGGGTATTTGTGAGAATTTACAATTATCAAAAATCAAATATTTGTAATGTTTGTATGATGTTGTCCCCTTCATTTGGTTTTGGTTGCTACCTTCTATTAATGGCCTGTTACACCATGCTGAGCGTTTCCAAGGAGTCACCTTCAAGCCAAACTCCACAATATGAGTTTGCCCATTTGGTTGCTGCTTTATGCAGCCCTCTTTTTGTCTTGATCACTGCTTGTGTGTGACTATTCTTACCCTTGGCTTTCAACATTTCTTAAGATATCCCTAATGACATTGCCGACTCCCTCATTGCCACTATTCTAAATGAAGCCACCAACATTAATTTTCAACCATCTAGATGTGAGGGGAATCTGGTGATCTTATGTTGAGACATTGAGGCCATTTTGGGCTTCTGGATCCCTGTGAGTCTTAAGAAGGTTGTGGTTAATGTTGTTGATGCTTAGAACATTGGTTGCTATAATTTCTGGAGTAGGTATCAGCTTCCAATGGACTTAGGCATTCCTAGTCCTACAACAGTAGGTATAGAATTTCCCCTTCCATCTTGAGTCTATTGTCATTGTGTTTCTTTTCGTTGTGCTTGGCCATCATTTGGACCTTGTCCTGCTAGGAATTGCTGGTTGGCAACATATCGTATTCTTTGCACAAGTTCTCCCTCACTACCCTGTACATAGCGCTTTCAATTGTAATGTGTAGGGTTTCTTCCCACATCCTAGCTGCAATTTGATGTATCTGCTAGCCCTTTTTTATGCAGCCACACTCTTATTAGAGCATTCTTCACCATCCTCTAAAGAAGTGCTTGTATTTTTGGTTGTGTCCACAATTTCAACCACCAACTTCCTGTTGAAGGATTGCTCCCCTCAAATTGCTTCTTACACAAAGCGGTTGTAGGGATTTTTGGTCTGTCTATTGCAGTCCACACTAATTTGTCTTCTTCGAAACCACCCAATTTTAGCAATGATGTTAGTCTATTACTGAGCTCCTCTCACAGGATTTGGCCTACTTTCTGCATTCTCTCATTAGGCCAACTACAGTGGTGGGGATGTCCTCTGCCATCATATTAAGAAATGCGGGATACTTATTTAAGGGTATTGTTTGCAATCATGGATCCTCTTATAAAGAGACTTTTCTGTCATTCCTAATTTATCGGATCATATCACTTTGAATTACTTCACCCCCCCAATCATATTAACCTCCAAATTTATGAGGCTCTCCTTCTAACTACAAATGTGTTAGTTCTACCCCAATATTTGGATTGGAAACTTTTCCACTATATATAGTGCAATTTCTTCACAAATTTAATTGTGTATTGTTGCTAGTAATTGGCACCACATTTTGAAGTTATGGTTGCCCATGCCCAATCCCCTTTGCTCTTCAATTTGCAAACCTCTTCATTTAAAACGTATGCATTGACTTAGCTATTGCATTTTCACTCCATAAGAACATGTAGGTTAGCTTCCCGTTGGAGACCGAAACATTGTTGGTGACACGTATGGGATAAAGTGTAAAATAGGATTTAGGTAAACACGTTATTAATCAATGTGTCCTTTCCTACCAAAGATAGGTGTCTCACTCCCAAGAATTGACACTATTTGTAATTGTAGCAATAATGTCTATCAAATTACCTTTGTTTAGCCTATATTTGATGTGGGGGATGCTCAGACATCTCCTGTGCTAATCTTCTTATATGCCAAGCGCCTCCTTATTACTAGTTTCCTATTCCTTGTGGTTGTTGGGTTGAAAATGAGTAAGGATTTGTCCAAGTTGATCTTCTACCTTAAAATATCAAAGCAAGAGTCCAAGGTCCGCTTTAACGGCCCTACTACCGAGGGGGTTGCTTGTGCAAATAATAGGACATCATTCGCAAACATTAACTGTAATGTGCAACCCTCTAGCTAATAATAGGCTCGTCAATGAGTCGGATTCAAATTGGATCGACCCCGATCCAAACTCTACTTGCATAACTTCAAATTGGATCAAAACCTGGAGTAGATCGGGGGTCAATCTAGATCCAATCCATGGCGCACGATTGATCGGATTTTCGGATCGAATTTCAGGTTGATCAAGAACATACCTAATTTTTAATTAAACATTTAATCATTGATTTTTTTAAGAAATCTCAAGAACTAAGGTTATGCAGTCCAAATGGCAATGAAATAAGTAATCCACACAATTGGTGAATCACATCTAATGGCTAACAGATTATCAAAGCTAGTTCAATAAAAAAGCATTTCATCGGATTCAAAATATTACAATTACTAAAATAGTGACTTAAGCAAGGATCTTCAAAGATTTATAACTTGAGTCAAACTAGCTTCCTTCTTGCAAGAATCTGAATAAAATCAAACAAAAAATTGATAAATATATAAAATAATAAATGGATAAACATTATAAGCATTTAAAAAACTCTTCAAAGCCTTATAGTTAGCTGTGAAAACAAACTAAAATAACTTATATAAGATTCATAAATTTTAACTGTAATTCCCAAGTGGTGAATCAAGCCTTTCCATATACGTTGCTGGCATCATTCCCATCTAAGAATAAATGAAATAAATAGAATTAAATTATATTTTGACACAAAAGTGAAAATTTAATGTCAATAGTACCTTTGCTATATGTTTTGACCCAATCCAATC
This sequence comes from Apostasia ramifera, assembly GCA_019297695.1. Classification (NCBI taxonomy): domain Eukaryota; kingdom Viridiplantae; phylum Streptophyta; class Magnoliopsida; order Asparagales; family Orchidaceae; genus Apostasia; species Apostasia ramifera. The sequence continues at coordinate 51,317 of JAEMOT010001180.1, forward strand.
ATCAGTACATACTAATCTAATTTAACTGTAATAAGCTTGTTTCAAGCTTGCAGCATATCTCCTTTGCTAAAAGTGTGTGTGCACAACCCTAATGACATCATCTTCAACCATTGACCAATATGCTTTTTTTTTTTTGAAAAATAGGGGCATTATTGTTTCCCCATGGAGGAGACGACCTCCTTAATTTCTTCTCTGGTTGCGTTGGGCACTAGGGCTCTTGGTTGCAAATTTGTTGAGATATTGCTGACGTTTTCTTCTAAGTATCATTTCCTTGTAAAGAAGTCCATTAAATTGGTTAGTTTGTCTTCGTCATTTGAGGATTTGCCTTCTGAGTCAACTATGAAATTGTTTTGGTTGGTTTTCCTGCTTTTGGTGGTTGCCCTGTGAAAGGTCTGATTCCTATTCCCTTCTTCAATCATTTCACCTTTGCTCTTTACCACTACCAAATTTCTTCCCTTGCCACTGTTGTATTATAGATTGTAAATTGCAATGATACTCATTAGCTCACTATGTTCCTCTCAGTTCTACATTGTGCTGTGGTCCTTGTATTATAATGCAGGGAATTTGAGTTCTAGCTATTTAGCCTTGGCCAAAAAGTCCCTTACCTCCTTCTTGCTTCATTGTTTCAGAGCTTTTGTTCCTTCCCCCTTCTTGTTGAGTGTTGCAACTCCTCCTCTTCAATAGTGTTGGTAAAAGTGGTGGTCTCTGTTCTATTGTTGGTCTCATTAGATGGTGTCTTCTTAGCTTGGTTCAGGGTGTTATGAACCTCTTTAATTTGCAACCCTTTTGCTCTTATGGCATGCGAATTTCCATTGGTTGCCTTCCTCTTTACTGTTTGCAACCATCTTATCTACTTGTTGGGGTCCTCGTGGTCGTATGATCTACCATTCCACACTAGCATCCTCTTCCAAAACTAGGTGTTTCTGTGGGCAATAAAATGATATGTGACCTCTCTCATGACAGTGGTGACACTTGATAGAAGAAGTGTTAGTGCGACCGTTACCATTAGAGCCTACAAAGTGAATCTTGATGGTCAAATGATATATTGTGAAAGATTCTGTGTAGCTATGGATGAGATGTTGCTTGCTCCTAGGCTTCAGTGAATGTAGTTGTGCTTTTGGTTTTTGAAAAAATGAATTTAGTTGTCTTAGAGATGCTAGGTTAGGAAGTAAACCTATATTGAGGGATAACTCTTAGGCCTCGTTTAGCTGGAGTATATTTTGAAAATGTTTGTAATTTTTTTTGAGATAGAAAGAGAAAGAAATATATTTTTATGTTATAATATAAAATAAAATTATTTTATTATTGAGAATTGTGCTAAATATAAAATAAAAATTTTTTTATTGAAGTATGTGTGAGATGTGAAATAAAGTTAATTTTTAATGTTGGAATTTGTGTAGGATGTAAAATAAAGTTGATTTTTACTTAAATATATATGTATAATGTGAAATAAATATAAAATATTAATAAAAAAGAATACTTTTGGATGAATTTGGGAGTCCCCCCCCGAACCAAACAAGGATTTAAGATATTTTTCAATGTGCAGAATTCTCTTCAAATTTATCAGTGATATACTATTGATCCTTCCTTCGAATATCTTTCTTAGGCTCGAATTATATACTTTTTTTTGAGTTTTGTTTTCATGACCTCCCACCATGTAATTTGTTATTCTCTAAGCCATTCTATCTTCATTTGTATAGTATGCCAATGCTTTTTGGCAAGATTGGCTAACTTTACTTTGGTGGATATAGGGATTCATGTAGGAGTTGTTTCCTTTTTCAGTTTTGTATTTCTTTTTTCTTTAATGATGTGGACTAAATGCAAATTTACTAAAATAACTTAAGGCACTTTTGGTTCAATGTTATCTTGACGTTGTGTCTTATTATCTATTAAAAATGTTTGGTTGGTTTAATGGCATGTGTACATAACCTTATAAAAAATTATAAAATTGTCTCTCAAAAAGTGACATCTACATATTAGAACATGTGGATAACTTGATATAACATCAAGGTAATATTGAACCAACATCACCCTGACTTTGTATAAATTAAAAGTCAAGTTTTAAGTGAAATAAATTGCCCTTGTAACGTTTTAAGCTAACCCTTTAAGCACATCCTAACTGCCAATATAGAAATTTATGTGGATAAAGGTTACTAAAAATGCAAAAACCTCAATAGGGATAACAACTGCTCAAAGCCATGGTATCTATGTGGGCGTGCAGTACAATAGTTTACTAGCTGTTAGAAACTTCACTAGAGGAAAGGACAGAGTGGGTCTAGGGAACTTCACCAGCAACCATGGTTGGCACTGACAAGTGAATGAGGGATGCTGGACAGTAAGGAGACAGCACAGCTAGTACCAAGTGAATACAAAAGGAAGATTAATTGGCACTATCTTGGACATGTGCGGTGAATGGAACTTCGAACAAGGGTTAGGTAGTGAATCCTAAGGGTTTGGAGCTTGCAAGAGACAATGGCTTATTTTGAGTTTGCTCCTCTCTGGAGGACAACTTTGGTCGAATCAAACCACCAAACGGCTGTAGCACCTACTTGGACGCTGTTAGGACGTCGGTGGTGTGCAAGCGCACAAGGCACAGTTGTGAATGCAATGACAATCTTATTGATCCAGTAGTCTTTGAGAAGGATGGAGGATGAAGCTACTGCTTCTATAATGGTTTCCCAAATGAGAATGATGTTGTGTCAATTATGATACCAAATGATGTAGGATTGTTATGAAGAAAGAGAAGAAGAATTAGAAGAAAAAGGAGTTGTAAAAAAGGAGAGAACATTTTTTTGGCAAAAAAACAAGAAAGGGGAGAAAACTAATTTTATTCCATCTTCCAAAGTACTTGAATACAAAGATATGGGGCTTATTTATACTTATCTTGCCCAAACTGCCCTAATGAAAATCTAGGTTAATAAAAGGATAACTACTAAATTTTTAAATAATAACTATTGAAATTCTAAATAAGTGTCAAAACTATTTGAATTTTAGATTTATTTAAATTTTATGAAATAAGTATTTAAAATTTAAATAAACTTATCATTATCTAAAGATAATTTTAATCTAAGTTCAATTCATCTACCTTTATTTACCCCTAAAATACATGCGATGAAAATCTTTTATTCAAGTAACTGGATCACTATCATCAGGTATTCTAAAATATTGTAAATATCTGCTATTAAGGTTTAAGGAGGCACCCTGCTATAAGGTTTAAGGAAGCACCTTTTTTCTATTTTTTTAAGTTGGCTTGTCTCTGATTTTAGGCAAAATTTTTATCAGTGGTTCATAAGATATATTTGTTTAGAATCGATAGACACCATGTAGTATATTGATAGCATGTAATGGACAAGATTGAGTATCTAGGTTGGCGCTTTACGTTTTTATTTTGCCAATTCACAAATTTTGATACATTTTGATCAATGTTGGCTTATAGTTACAACTAAGCTAATTGATGCATATGCTGACGTGTAGAAAGAAGAATTCCAACATACAGCATATGCGACCAATGCATATGTAACACTAGGACCACTGTGGAAGCAAACACTGGATGGTGAGATTTCTTGATATACTACTTCAATCTGTCATATAGCATCATCATTGTTTTCTTATTTTGTGGCATAGGGTTTCTTCTAATTCTTGTAGACACTACCACACCCTGTTTTTAAAACCATCTCAATTCTAGATATGCTAACAAATGCTTTTTTGATGCACGGTTATGGTTATCCAAAAAGTATTCCTATCCCTAATGCTTCCTAGTGAATGTTCGAATTTAACTAAAAAGTCATAAATGTTGGCTGTATAAAGATGAAAGGAAAATGGAAATAAATTGATGTGCTTGAACAGCAAAATGTTGTACTGTTTATGACTGGAATTGTAAGTGATATCAAACAGCCTGGCCATATGTTAGTAATGCAAAAGTGCAGAATCTGTTAACTGTCTGCTTTAGATCTTTAACTTTTGTATCTTTGAATTATAATCAAATTTTATCTGATAAAATTCATTGATGTCTTTGTTAAACTTCATTTTTAGATGAAGTCATAGAGCTTTATTATTTGAATTCCCTAGTGTGGCTTGATGCAAAGATTTGAGCAATTACATTGAACAGCACAAAAAAGAATATTACATATTAATTTATTAAATATTCAAATCTTATTATTCACATTTAACACGAGAAAACTCTAAACACCGTACTCCAAGATTTCCATTAAAAGATATTAGAAATATATCGTTGTGTATAATCTGTTATTGAATATTAAAATTTTCATATATTTGAATATTTGTATCATTACAATAAAGATACTTGTTCATGTACGATACGTAAGCAAGAGAAATGTAAAGAAAATCAACTATAACGTTAAGTTGTTATTTTTCTGAAACTAAATAAATTTGTGTTTTATGTAAATATTACGCCCCTGTTTGATAATAGGATAAAATGTATGATTTTTTTAGCTATGACTAAAGTCCTAAATTTATTTTTAGAAAATTTAAAAATTATTTTATATCTCATTCTACACAAATTTTAATATTAAGCAATCATTACACATCCAACACAATTCTTAATAGATCAATCAATTTTATTTATATGACAATTTTTAATATAATTTACTTTATTTTATATCATATATGTTTTTTGAAAATGGTCAAAAAATTCAATCAAATCATCTTTTTTATCCTCTTACTAAACAGGACCTAAGATTTGGTTGCTGAATATTTTGTTTGTGTTATGAATGTAATTATCTTGAACATTAGTTTTCCTCAAATCCAAACAAGTTCATGTTGATTGCATCAAGCATCAACATTCAAATGATGATTTGTTTGAGCCATTTTGAGCTTGATTTAGTAATCTAACCTTGCTATCCATCAAGGCCTGATAGCCAACATCTGATGAGCATAAGCTGAAGGTCAAGTTCTGACATTAACTCAATAATCCTACCTTGATGATGATCAAAGGCCCATTGTCCAATTCTCCTTGTCAGACCATGTCAGGTTCATAATTGCATATGCTTAAGGCATAAGCATAGAGGGTTGCGAAATCTAGCCCAATTGGGTAGAATATTCGATGCCTTTTAATGGAATCAACTTTTGTTTTCGACATGCTATCCAACTCAGGACACTATCCGCCAATTTGTAATTGTAGTTTATGAAATCGATTTTTTACATTTAGAGTACCATATAAACTCCTGGGATGGGGTTAGGGCACTTCAGAAGGCTTCCTCTAGGGCTTCTTCTATATCTGTGAGGTCATCACCTACTTCAACTGTCTATCTACAAATCTATTTTGCTCTTTCTAATATAATCTCTGTATGCTTCACTTCTGAGGATGTAGCCTTATTTTGGGATGAATCATGTCAAGTATCTATCTATTTGTGCATTATATTGCCTTTCTGTTTTATGTTTCTTTTCTTGTCTATCTGCATTTGTTTTCTTTCCTAATGCTAAATATTTTTTATCATTCATTCATATCTAGTGAAGGATTGCATTAGTTAGTCAACAGTTATCTTATAAACATTGACACCCCCTAGACTTCAAGCATTGCTACTCAAATAAGAATGGAATTAGTATAACTCTAGATAGGAGTTTAAAAGATGTACTCGAAGTCGAAAGAAATGTCATAAAATTATAGTTTTAAAAAATATAATCTGTTGTATGACTATTAACATTATAAGTGAGTATGCCTCTCAAGTAGTTTTAATATAAGTATAAAAAAAAAGTTTTGTAATGATTTAAAAGGATTGATTTAAGAGGTACATCAAGAGGAAAGGATATTCATCGGACAAAATCTAAATAAACATATTGGAGTGTTGTCGAGAAATTTAATAATATTCATGTTATGTATGATTTTAGGGTGACTAATAAGGATGATAAATTATTTTAGAATTTTTTTTAACTTATGATTTTATGATTACTAATACTTTGTCCAATGAAAGAGATGAGCATATAATCATTTATAAAAATTATCATCAAAAATGCAAATTGATATTTTAATATTATTTTTTATTTTTTATAATGAATAAATCTTTTTTTCATTTTGATATTTAACATGACCAAAATGGTAGAGAGACCAAACAAACCCTAAAAATTTCTAAAGCTGAATATATAGAATATAAACCCACTTAAGATAGAAGTACTAATATTTGAGAAATAATAATTAATAATTAAGTTATCAAAAAGACTGGGCTGTTCAGATACCTTAGTTTTATCATACTGTCAGACAGTGAAATAGATGTTAATATTATTAACAAGATCCAAGCATGATAAATTAAGCGGAAGAATACCTCTAATTTGTTGCATAATAGAAAATTTTTGTTCAAGCTTAAAGGTGACTTTTGTATGATAAGTAGTAAGATCAGTGATATTATCTTGGTGTTGAATGTAACATACAAATAAAAAAGGTATCGCAAAGATGAGAATGCTAAAGTGGATGCATGGATATAAATGAAAAAATAAAATGAGAAATTAGTACATTCGTGAGAATGTTAGAATAATGTCAATTGAAGATAAGCTCAAAGAGAATCGTCTCAGATGGTTTTGGGCATGCAAAACGTAGGTTGATAGAAACTTCAGTAAGAAGAGTTAGCTTATTTGGACTTTGCCCAAGAAGAAAGAGGAAGAGGAGTCAAATGGTTTTGGGCATACAAAATGCAGGTTGATAGAAACTTCGGTAAGAAGAGTTAGCTTATTTGGATTTTGCCCAAGTAGAAAGAGGAAGAGGAGTCCTAATAAAGAGAGTTGGTTTATTTAGATTTTACTCATATTAAAAGAGAAATAAAAGTCCAAAAAAGGTGTTTTAAAAGTGCATTTGCAATTAATTTTGTCTTGCATCTTTACCTTGCATTTTCGGTGTTTTGTTATAAATTCTCAATTTGGACTATAAGTTATAAACTGTAATTTCATATTTACTAGATTTCTTTCACACTTGCCTAGGAAATTGTTTCTAAATAATAAAACAATTTACTCATATAGATCATAGATGGGAAGCCATCATGGTATATCATAAACTTAATCTGAATATTACTTTTTTTCCTCTATCCTTCTTGTGTATGTTCAATCACAGGAAAAAGGATTGTTAAGCTCGACATTCGTTCAGGACAATCACACATTAAAGATGAAAAATTAAAATTCTCCAAACGCAGCAGATCAGCACTTCTGGAGGGTAGGCTTGATGAACTCCGCAAGGATATCTCTTTCAACCATGGTGGAATATTTCCACATGCTGTTTTATCCACTCAACAGATAGGTGCCCTGAGCATCCAGAAACCAACCTCCGTTGCACAGGTATTAGTACTATAGCTTCTTGTTAGGTATGTAAAGTTTGAACATTTTAAATTAACATTTGTTTTAAAATGCTGAAGTTGGGAAAGCTAATAGGAAAGGTGAAGGCTGAAAAGTATGGTAAAAGGATCATTGAGCTGATTCAGCAGTATATAAAGGCTGAAGATGGTGATGCTATTGCTGCAGATGAAGGTGAAATAAATGAAGAAATCAAGAGGCAGAGGAAGGCCCCTGTCATAATTGATAGTGAAGATGAAACTTAATTAATTGTAGGTTAGTAGCAATTTCTGGAAAGAAATAGCATGTTATTAGTGTGCTAATTTTCCAGCAGTGAGGAAAAAAAAAATTAAGCAAGAAAAATTTAGCTGCAGGACTTATTATTTGTGCCTGGAATGCGATGTAGCTTGGTGCACGGAAAGAGTTGTACCTGGATTTTGCAAACCGCCACCACCTTCCAGGCTGGTATTCATTCTCGTCATTAACAGAAAAACTATTGTTTTATTTTTACTTTTGTTTTATGGAGTGTGGGCATGTTGGGGATGACATGATTTAACTTAGAATTGCAGATTTGTACTTGTGAAGTTGTTCAATTTTCTGTCATTTTAAAATGCTGAATCTATTTTTTTTTCTGCTGGCTGTTATTTTGAAGTTTTCAATTAGTCTGCGGTTCAAAGAAATTTGTAAAACAGAGGAGTGCATTATTTTAGTCGCAAATCATCTGCGTTTAGTGCAAACAGTTTATTCACCCTCCTCAATGTCATCACTTGTTAAGCTTAAATTTCCTGTCAAGCAATTTTCAACTTCAATAATGTGGCTATTTATTTAAGGTCTTTAAAAGCAATACTAAACGATAATGGCCTACGATAAACCCAGTGAAAACAGGGCCCTCTTTATGATAAAAAAAAAAAAGGAAAACAAGGCCCTCTGATTCTATTCATGTCATTGTGACATATCACATTTTTTTTTTTAAGATTCTCACATTTTAGTATAAATCAGTAATGTCCTATTTGTTTGGCCCTGTTTAATTTTATATAGATATATCACATCATATAAAATTTAATATTTAAAATTAATTTTATTTTAAATTCTATAAATATTATTAAAATAATAATTAATTAGCATTCTTGATACTTCTACCATACTTTTAGCGTCCCAATCATTTAATATCATCAAATTTAACATAATTATTCATTCATCTCAATATTCTCATTTATATTAATCTTATTGATGCATCACTATCTAATTATTCAAATATCATAATTAATTTGATAGGTATCTTTACGTCATGTTAAAATAATTAACACTTCATTTTAAATTCTACCTTAATATTATAATTAATATCTTCCTCTATATTCTGTTAACAATAAACTTAAATACACGAAATTCTTGTATGATTAAACTACTATCTCCACCTAAGCTCGTTAATTCTTTCTATATAGACTATAATATAGTTGCTAAATTGTAATACATATTCTATGTATTTTACTCAATCTGAATGAGCCCTTCCAATTTTTAGATTGTTAGATGATCTAAATTCCAACAACATCTTCAAAAATCTCATCTATTAGAATTGTATTATCCTCACAAAAGCTTACAACATGAAATCTCAACATGCAATTTTTACAATAAAAAAAAAAAGAAAAACAAGTATTTTTAAATCAATTCATCTATCACAAAAGTAAAAAAATAAATACTGGAAATAGGATCTTTCTATAGCCCAATAGTCCTAGAAAACTATTTGGAATTACCATCATCAGTTATATTGGTAGCTACCCATTCCATTGCGTAAGTTCCCAATGATATTGATATTGAAATTACAAAGGAAGATGGTATGGAGAATCGAAAACAAAGATGTAAAGAAAATTTAGGGCGTTCCAAATTATAATGGTTCCTTTCAAACCATTACTAGATTGCCGGATTAATCATTCATAGACAATCTTGGGATTCTGAAAAAGAGGCCTGAGATAAAAAAATATATACATTCTGAAATGCTGAAAATATAACTTATAATGGGTAGATCTCTCTTACTAGAGGGACACAGAGATTTTCAGTTCAGTAATGTTCTGTTCTGTTCTGTTGTCAGAAAAGAAACATAATACATAAGCATTAATCATGATGCTTCTTCAAGAGAAACGCTAAAAAGCACAAAAGAAGACGCGATTAGAGGGAGTATGAAATAGACTGGAAACATCGATCTGCAAGCATAAAGAATATGTGAGCATGCAGCTATTCCATATCTGTTTTCCTCTCTTTCAACGGTTATCCCTTCTCCTTGCATACCGAGTTCTGTCCGAATATCTGGGTCTGTCTTGAGCTCTCTGGGGTACTGGCTCAACCCTCCGTTGCCGCTCGGGAGACCTTTTAACGATTTCTCCATTTACAAACAACTCAGCTACAAAAATGGTGCAAAACAAATGACTGTTACACATACAAATGTGTAAGAACATTAGTAATTCAAATTCAGTGTATCCTCCCGAAGGGCATTTCCTCAAAATTATAGTAAATAAGAATCAGGAACCCTAGAAGATTACATCATCCTATGCCATTAAGAAAAATAAATAAAAACACATCTATGTGGTGCGCAGTAAGTAACATCATCCTCCCGCTTAGCCAATAGTACTAATAGAGCAGATGTCTTGCATTCTAAATACGGAAAATGACAGTTTCACCATAAATTGATAGAATCTATTTTGTTGTTAATAGATCAAAGCAAAAAATATTGATAGGCAAAAAAGAAAAATGAAAGAAGAAACTCAACCGCTTGTTCAAGAAAGCTAGAGAAAACAAAAGTTTCAAAAGAGCTTCAGATGACCATATGGGCGAATTCTAATAGCCTATATGTTTAAACCTGGGTGCAAATAAACCGGTCCATTAGCATATGACAACAATTACCCTTTTCTCATGAATTTTTCTTGTAAATTGTTTGGAAAAAGAAAACTGTAATCATAAAGTTTTAGTCAGGAGCCTATGACAATGGCTTAAGTGGAAAAGGCAGGGACAAAAGCTGGAACGATTGGAAGCCTGACGTCTAAAATATTACGCACAATTGAAAGGCGGGAGCTAACGCATCTCTTGTTGGCCTGCACGATTGCAAGAAATGCTCCAAGTCGAGGATGACAAGCACTATTACATTAGTAAAGGCAGCATGACAGTGCTCAATACAAGCTTTACTTAGGAAATAAATACAGATTCCTCAAAAGAAAAGAAATCCTTGAAAGCAAATGCACAGAAGTCTCACATGACATCACATACAAAGAATAAGTTAAATAGCAGGAACAAAAAAAAGGAAGCATCAGAGAAAAAGTACCTCCATAGTCCTTATATTCAGGATCAACATAAGAATCTGGCAGCACAAACAAAACACCAGGAAGTCCTGCAGAGTACAAAACCATTAAAAAAAATGAATTAGTAAAATCAAACAGTAAAAGTCCAATGCAAGCACTTGAGCTATATGCATTTAGCATTCAAAAATGAAATTAAGAACACAGAACTATAAAGCAGGCTTAATTGGTAGCCATTAGCCAGGTCTAGCCATTTCTATATTGAAAGAAAAGTAAATCAAATTTGACGAGGTAAAGGCACACAGAAGGAATACTAGTTCGATAATAACCTTCGAGCTTGTTAGATGTTTCCTCGTCAATCTCACATCCAAAGCCAAAGTAGCGTTCACATGAGACGTTATAGATCTTCTTCTTTGCTTCTTCTTCACTATAATACCGCCAACAACTTGATTTAGTGAGATATACATGCAAAGCAAGAATCCCTAATGCCCTCCTATTGCTAAAGCAGGTTTACAAAATTCAAGCAAGAGTTGACAAAATTACAGATGGAAAAAAAAAATCACAAAAAATCACGAGCGACAAAGTCAATAAGCTGGACTTGTACCTTCCCAAAACCTTGGCAAGAGTTTTAATGTAGCAATCGATCATCTGCTCCTTGGTGGCGTTCTCCCCACCCGGTTTGTCCATGACGATGAGCCAGTGCTCATAATCGCAACCGGGGAAGAGAGGCGCCATTTCCGTCGGCGGCCTGTCGCTGAAGCTGCCGCCCGATCCAGAGTAATTGCTCGACGAGTAAGACGAGTCACCGGGTCTATTGACCCTGCAACGGATCGGGTTGAACCTCGCAGCGTTGGCAGCCACCTGGACGGAAACAAAGGGAGGCGAGCGGCGGCTGAGGAGGCCGCCAAGCGAGGAAGAGACAAGCCCGTAGGGAGGCCGAGAAGAGGGAACGGCAGCGTGGGAGAAGCGCTTCAAGAAGAGGAGTGTTGTCAGGTTAGAGCGGAAGCAGTTGGCTCGAGCCATAGCGAAGGATGAGGCCGCCATATCTGGATAATGTGGAAGAATCGCAAAACCTCTCAGGGTAAGCCGGTAAGATTTAGGGTTAGGGAAATTTTTTTTTTTTTTTTTTTTTTTTAAGAGAGAGGGATTAGCCGATTCCCGAAGGGTTGGGGAAACGAGTTTTTCTCCGGAGGTAAGTGGTGGCGCACCACCTGGATAGACGTCCAGGGGAAAGCCTGCAATTGGTCTGGTCTACTTATATAGAATTTCAACACAATTTAAAAGACTCAATTTGACTAGAGTATGTCTTTTTTAAATATTATAATTTCTTAAATATAAATATTATTTTAATATCATAATTTAAAATAAAAAAATTTTATTATTAAAAATTTATTAAATTATACTTATGATATTAAATAAAATTAACTTTTTAAATTAAAATTTATATAATAGGTAAAATAAAATTAATTTTTATTATTTAAATATATATATATATATAATGTAAAGTAAATATAAAATATTCATGAAATAATTTTAAAGAATTTGAAGGTTTTTTATCCCCAATCAAATAAGACCTGAGAATAACAATACAAATTATTAATACATAATCTTAAATTTTAAATTCAGCTGATATTTATATATGATAACGGTGCCACATAAATTAAAAATATATATATTCATAGGTATCACATAAAAATTCTAGTTGAATTCAAATTTTTTGATCATTCATAAAAACTACAAATACTCAAAATCAAATCTGATTTGATCCACTCTTTTAAGTCAAGATCAATCATCGAGGCACAAGAGTTTGCAGTAAGGTTGATGCATATGATGTGCAAGCAATCTCTCCATCAATATGTAGTTCTACACAATAAAATATTTTTTAATATTTTATGTACCTTGCTAAAGGTAAGCGAGCCAAACTGAAGTAGTAACTTATATTGTTGGGGTGAGCAGTGTTTGAGATTGATAGAATGGTATGGCCGAGTAGATTAGTCGTCACTTGCTCATATACCGATACTTGCCGTAAGATTAATAATAATATAGGATTTAATCACTCTAAAATTAAGCCAACAATTATAAAATATTTATAATAACTTCTAATGGTTTAAAATTTGAAAATTCAAAGCGAAAATAATAATTTTTGTGACACTCATAAAGTGTTTGACAATTTTAACTGCATCTTTTCATTTTGAAATAAAAAAATTTGACTATTGATTTATAGTTCAATAAAGAAACAATAATTCATTTCCATAAACAAAATTACGAAAATGTAATTTAAGCAAGTAAACATCAAAATACGAAAATATTAATTTTATATTTGAATTTTTATTTTTAAGTTCCAAGCTGTCAAGCTTTGATTTAATATTTAATTAAATTTTTATTTTACTTTCTCTCTATTCCATTCATTTTCTCTCCGTCATCCAAATTCAAATTGGGATGATGAATATCTTTCTTGCTGAAAAACTTGAATCACCACATGTATACATAGTTAGTCAAATAAATTATATCAAATAAATTGTATCAAAATAAATATAAAAAATAATAATAAAAGAATAAAGTAAATACATGAAAATCATATTTATGTAGTTCAAAGAAATCTTCCTAAATCTACGAGAAAAGCAAAAAAAAGTTTTATTATATAAAAAAATAGATAGAAAGAAAACTATACATTAATCAGCTGGTTCTTGTCTCTAAATTCCGATGAAAATCACTTTTGTAATCGACCAAAAAAAATCAAGAGAAATTATTGTCGAACATACCTATTTATGTTTCCCGAGGAGTAAAAAAACCAGCGGCAGCATCACCTTAAAAAAATCCCATAAGCCATTGACTAAGAGCAATTAGTGCTGTTATTGGACTAATTTCGAGTGAGCTAAACATAACTCAAAATCAAAAATTTTGTGCTCGACTCGGCTCAAATTATAATTCAAATCGGCTCATAATTTTAAAAATAATAAGAATATTATGAGTTCAATATAATTTAATTCCTAAACCTTAAGAAAAATAAATTTTAAATTTTTTTTACTCTATCGTTAAACTACTAAGCTAATTTGTATATAATAATATTATATATATATTAAAATTATTTATATTATATATATAATTTCAAGTCATTCTGAGAATCAAGAGAAATTTTAAATTAATTTTAAGTCAATTCAAACATCGAATGAGTTTGTAGCGGCTTTTGAGTTTATGACATTTTTAGCATCACTAGCAGCAACAAAATCCATAACAAAAGCTCCACAAAAATGGCATACGGTAGGCTCTTCCTTTTATTGGGCCATGCAAAATGGGCTCAAGCCCATTAATCTTAATTAATCAAAGCCCATATTTAACGTAGCTTTTATAAAGCAGAGATCTGCTTAACAATATTTATGGAAACGATCAAGTTTGAAAAACTTAGCGAATGAACTTAAATGAGCATCTATATGTCAAGCCCAATCATAAGTAATTTGTCTGACTTTTGATTTACTTAGGCATGTTGATTAAAAAATATTGTTAAAGTTAAACGTAAATAAGAATATTCTTTTTATTAAGAGCTATATGTGATATAAAAAAAATTAAAAAATTTACATTTCTCACCTCAATGAAGGATTTTTACAATTGACACTCCCTAAATCATATATTTATACGTGGCACTCCAAATAGAAATTAGAGCTGGAGCGCTGCTTATAAATTCACATTCAAAATAAGTTAAAGTTGAGATGTTGTCTGTAAATTTACATTCAAAATAGGAGTGTTATTTGTAAATATTGAATTTAAGGATTGCCATCTTTAAAAAAGGTTTTTTTGAAAGTGAAAAATGCAAAACTTTCAAAATAAAATTAGTGATAATTAAGAGATATGATATTAATTAATATTTTGATATATATATATATATATATATATATATATATATATATATATATATGTAAAATGAGAATAAAATTAATATTTTTATTATATATTAAGTAAAATTTAATATTAAAATTTATATATGATGTGAGATTCCACTATAGAATTAAGATGAATTTCTGATGCACATTGCCGTCACTTTCACATGTAATTAAATCAACTTTGCATATGCAGACTATGAGAATTATCCTATTAAAAATTTCAAACGGAGTCCTCCAAAAAAATTTTCTACGCACCACACGACAAGGCGAAGAGACCCCTAAGGCTTTGGCTTAAAATGTTTTTGTATTTATCATTATAATATTGAGATTTAATATAAAAATAATTTTTTATGCTGAGGTTTACGTATGCTTGATTTGGATAAATATAAATAGAGATATATATTTACGGTTACTCATAAATCACTCAAACCATAAATATTAATTAGACATCACAATCACATATAGTATTTACAATTAATTAACTGTTTTATATACTCACATTTATCTTCTAAATAACACAATTTTTTTTATATTGAGCTCATTTTGTCTGCTCCTTAAAATTTTAAGTTTAGCGTGAGAATATAAATATATAATGTAAAATAAAATTAATTATATTAAATTTATATAAATTTGAAATAGAGTAATTTTTTTATATTTAAATTTATATAGTATATGATAATAAAAATTAATTATTTTTAATAAAATTATCATTTTATTCATGATATGCTCAGAAAATAAGGTAATGACAAAACAGGTCTATGTGGAATATAAATAGCCCATGCCATTTGTAATAGCCGATGCCATTTGTACGTAATGCATTATTATTTCATTATATATATAATCTTTTTAAACTCTAAAAAAATTATCTTATGAGAATACCGTTTTAATTCACGTACCTTTAGAGACAAATTTAAAGTAGAAGACATAAGAGTTAGACGGCATTTGCTTCAATGTTATCTTGATGTTTTGTTATGTTATCTAGAGAAAACAATTGTTTGATTTAATGACATCTATAAATAATTTTCTATTAGATAATATAATTATTAGTTAAAAAATGATATTTAAATTATATAATATAGCACTAAGATAACAACGAACTAAACACCCCTTTAGACCAATTTGAAGATTTTTTAGGTTCCACTTAGGGGCGGTAATTTATATCGATATCCATTTAACCTATTCTGGCCCACTCCTAATGATATAAGTATGGATCCTAAAATTATACCCGTAATCTACCCCGCTCTATTATGAAGCTAGACGAGTTCAGATATGACCAAATTATACCCACCCTAGATCATAACCCTCTATGAAGTAAATATTATTACATAATCTTAAAATTTAAAAAATTTAAGTAGAGGTTATATCTTTAGTTTTGTTTAAAATAAATTATTAATAATAGATTTTGAGCAGGGCGAGGTGGGGTAGAGACGAGTTTGGAGCGAGTATGGGTAATGGTGAAAAGAAAGTAGAGTAGTTATGAGTTTTATTAAACTCAACCTAAACATGCCCTATGGGACACACATCAAAGAATTTTGTGCTTTCCTAGATTTTGGTAATTCATTCCCAAGCATTGTTGAAGATGCATCTTCAAAGTCATCCTCTTCTTCAACTTGCTTACTTCTTCCTTCAATGAGTTCTTCATTTCTACTCCCTTATTGTCTTGCACTGATGCATTGTCATAATCTACAATGATGACTATAAAAAATTGTGTCTTATTCTTTCCCTTCTTGATGTCTTCTAATCTTTGGACTTTAAAAAGGATGACACATTAGTTTTTTATTGCATTATTCTCCTTCAAGTCTAAATCTACATTTACGAACTTGTCACTTTCATAGCTCAAGAAGATACACTCATTTATCTTGGCTTCTAACTTCACCTATTCATCTTTTGGCACATGGATGAAAGATAGGTATACAAAATCTTTGAGAAACTTCTTTGCCTTTTGATACTATCTCTGGAATTATTATACCTAAAGGCACAGAAGCTAATCAATTGAAAGATACATAAGTGCCTCAGGCTAGAATATTCTTAACAACTTTACATGCAACAACAAACTTCAGACTCCCTTGACGATTGCCTGCTACATACATTCTATCTACGATGTCATTCTAGAGAAGACTCTTTGGCATAGTCTGCTCTTACTGAATTTTCTTATCTCTATAATACTTATTGAAAACTTGCATATGCTCTCCTGTATTATTGTTAGTGGGAAGGCACTTAAGAGGCCTCCTTATCTTTCTTTATCTCTGTTTGTTGATAGTTTAGAACTCTTCGAATTATCAAAAATCTTATTTTCAAATTTCGAGAGGCGTAACTATGTCTTTTAAAATGCTCATCTATGAATGTCACAAAGTAAGGGGCACCACCAAGTGGCGTCATTACTTCACATGCATTGGAATACATTATCTCCAGGGATTTCTTCTTCATGTTTAAAGATGAATTATGCTCTTATCTACGCGCCTACAAGATAATTAACATAGCATTCAAATTTAATTTTGAGAGATGGATGGGACAAGGAACCTTTTTGAAGAATTTCCAAGCCTCTCTCGCTCATATGGTCTAGTATTTTGTTTCACAACTAATTATTCTTGACTTCTAGTTCACCAGCTATGGCATGAATCCAAAGAGTTGAAAACCTGTCTTATCTTAGCAAATTAAGAACTCATTCTTCCCTTTGACTAACCGACATCATGAGGAGATAAACTTTGATTATAGTAACAGTGGTATTGCTCGAATGAGTTGTGGATCTTCCATCTTCAGTCTTCTAGTTATTATTCAATTTATAACAATCTTTCTCGAGCATCCTAACTTGTCATTGTTAAACCAGAACTTTTCATCAAAAACTACCTTTCATGGGATTTTCCATATTCTAATGACTTTCTTTTGTTTTGGCTTTTCCCTTTCATTCCAATCACCAAGTCATCACAGGTTGATGACCCTTGAGTCTTAATTGGATCCAGGTGACAAGGTAAAGAGATAGATCTCCATTTGGTGCATAGTAGATAAAGGAGACTACAAAAGATTAAAAAAAATTTAACGGCAAACTAAGTAGTATCTTGACTATAATTGATCGTCAAACTGTACCCCATTATCTACATAAATTGGTTGATGATGCCCTACATCTGATTAAAATGCTCAGAGATAGAAGTTCTTACCCAAAATTTTATATTGATGGACTTCCATTCTTAATTAATTTGGAACCACTTGTTGTTTATTGTATTTATGGAGAGTATAGGCTTTCTAACTTCTCTTACAATGAATGAGACACTTCTATTTTGACACTTGGAGGAACATGCCTCCTTCTGCTAAGTACGTATACAAGAATCTTTCCTAAATCTATTTTATTTTAATTTTTTGTCTATTTTCAAGACTTTTGTTTTTTGCCATAACTTTATTATTGTGAATCTTCTCGAAACAGGCTAGTTATATGTAATCTTATTTACATGTATTAACTCTAGTTGAATAAAGGAAATGGTAAACAGAAATTAGCGTGGAGGTTTTATATATCTGTAAATTCACATTTAAATTAGAGGTGCCGCCTGAAGATATTTGACTTAATTAAGAAGTGTTGTTTATAAATATTTGACTTAAGGAATATCACTTAAAAAAAGAAAGATTCTTTAAGAGCGACAGATGTAAATTATTCTTACAGTAACATACTGTCCAATGATCCAATTTTGATTTTTTTTTTTATGGCTCAACTTTTGGTTTGCATTTCATTGCAGGCTAAAGTAATTTTAACGATGCTATGCGAAATCAAGTAAAATTTTTATATCAAAACTTGCTTTTGATGTTAAATAAATATAAAAACGCTTGACTATTTTTTTTTTTTAAGAAAAAATGACCTAAGAATTATGGTAAGATTTTGTAACTTTGTATTTGTTTTTTGTTTTGTGGGTTGACGTACGAACTATGATTTGTTTTTTATTATCGTGCGATTGATGCATGCCATTTTTAAAAATTAGCTCGACCAATTGAATAATTAATCTGTATAAGAAAAACGATAATCATTTTTTCATATATAAAAAGATTATCAAAATTTGATTGCTTCCTAGCTGATCATATATATATATATATATATTTATATTCCGGAGAACTCATGCATGACTTGATCAAGCTGCTGATGTTAATCCAGCTGTTAGTACTCCAACTTCTTCATTTTTTTTTACCTTTTAAAATGATCAGAAAAATTAATTAAGGCCGTAAGAATATTTATCGATCGTATTTTTGTTGCTTAATTAGCATGCATGGTCATCTGACTTAATTAATTTGGTTTGCATCTTTGTGTTCGTATAAATATGGCTAGCGCGATGTCATAATTTTTAATTTGTAGCTATACACATATCATTAAGTATTATAATTGTTGATGGAAAAAATATATCAAAATAGAATAAAATAAGACAATAATTTTTACGTGAAAATTCGAGTATCCGAGAGAAAAACTATGACTTCATCTAGGCGATTTAAATCCACTAATCGAATCTCTTCTCTTATAAAGCTTGAGGGTCTCTAGATGAAGACCGAATAACTAGAAGAGAGAGAGGTATAAAGAGAGAGAGGCAGGTCGGCCAGAGAGAGAAAGAGTCCCTAGCTTCTCCTCCTTCTCCTTATTTATAGCTTAGAGAGGATGGGATATAATAGGTACAGTCTATCACATCTGACACATATTCCTGCAAAGGACGATTAGGCAGTGGATCGAGTCTCATGTCGCTTTAAATGCTGAGTTGAGGAGGGTTGTTTTAGTGATATCCCCTTAAAGAGCTGTTCGAGGAGAGCTATTCGACTAGAAATATTAGAGAAGGTTCTAACAATAACTTATAAAAGGTTATGATCTTGAGAATAATTAACTAATGCTTTGATCGTCCCACACAGTTGATGTTCAAATTAAGTAGATGCATATGATGACCAGATGGATCTCATTTATGATATATTTACTTCAATAGAATGGAATATATAAGACTGAAATGAAATTATTATTCTAAAAAGGATATGATGATAATTTTTTTATTTATTTAAATAGAACAAAATGCACTGAAATAAGAATTAAGTAAAAAATGAAAGTACTAAAATATTTATGAATATAACTTAATGAAATTTTATATTATTTGTTATTATTAAATTTAATTTTACATAAACAATTAAATTAATATAACTTACATAAATATATATATATATATATAAATGTAATATAACTATAAGAATGCATATATATATACATATATATATATATACGTATGTATATATATGTTTATATATATGAATAAAAATAATTTTGAAATTATATTTTATTTTATAAAGAATAACCAAGAAATGAATATTTTTTGGGTGGTACGTAGAAGGAATTACTATTACACGAAATATAGAATAAAAATTTCTATAAAATAACTATATATTTTATTAAAATAAATATGAAAATAATTATTTTATAATAATAAATAAAGGTGAGATGAAATAGTTACTCCATCTAATTAAATAAATAAATTCACCCGTAATATATAATTAGCTTAATTACTAGCTAATTAATTGTGACGATATATATCATGAAAATTAAAGAACAATTAAATTATGAGCTATTTGGCATCAATCGGGTTAGTCTTCAATTAATTAATGGCCGATTCCATCAGTTGTACATAGGGTATACATAAATTAATATGACTCATTGATCACTTCGGAGAAGAACTGATCAAGATATTCGATCATCAAGGCTTGATGATGATGATGATCAAGTCAATCCACGTGGATGCGCGAACTAGCTCCCACCAATACAAATTGAAGAGATAAAACTGGTGCTTCGTCAAATTAATGATATATCTGGGCACTATTTATTTTCGCCTTTAAAATACACAATATATATATATAATGAAATCAAAGTTTTTTTAAAAAAAAATTAACATTATATTTAATGAAAAATTGACTTATCGTTTTTTGTTTTTTGTTTTTTGGTTTTTGTTTTTTGTTTTTTGTTTTTTGTTTTTTGTTTTTTGTTTTTTGTTTTTTGGTTTTTAACTCCAGGAATACAGGCAAAATAAAATCAATATTATTATTGACATGTGGCTCCAACGCTGCATCACAGCCGTACATGTGGAGCATGATATTTCGCTAACCAAGTTCCTTCCCTTGCAAGCATCGGAACTCCAGTCATCGGCCACGAGGTTTGATCGAGCCCACCAAACATCGACCACGAGGTTACAACTACAGCATTGCCAATCATTGCCAATCATCGGATACGATGATTCAAATGTGCATACCATCATCCACGATGTTTCGTCGGATTCCTTCAGAACATCCTGACACTGTGGGCCCCTACCACTCGCTGCAAGTCCCCATGAGGCACACAAACCAAGGAGCCGCATGCTCCAACTGCTGCGAGTTCCCATAAGGCGTGAAGACCAAGAAGCCACTTGCTTCACCCACTACTACCGGCTTTCCCCAAGACCGACAAAGGTGGAACTGCCAGCATGGGCTCAACTCCAGGCGTACAGCCCACTCCGGGAAATCAACACTGTGTCCTATAAATATCCTTGAACAGAGCTTTGAGCGCAAAAGGAGGAGAGCAAGAACCAAGAAGGACGAGTCGCATAGAGATCTTCTGCATCTTCACCCTCTGTACAGGGGAGCTATTTTCTTTCTGAGCTTTGGTCATTTCTGTACTTGGCCCGAGCGGCCTCTTTTTTGAGATATAGTGAAACATTTTGAGTTCGTCCTGGTGGACGTAGGGGATTTCATCCTTGAACCACCTTAAATCCTCTGTGTATTTTTCTAAATGCTCATTTCTTCTTCTAAGCCTCAATTAGCAGGTTTTATCCATCTGCGTGCCGCCGTCTCTCGAGACTCTCCTCTTTTTCTACTCCTCATGGGACCCCCTACCTCTCAGGTCAACATATTTTGATGCTTTAATTGAGACCTAGAGAATGGTGGCAAGAACGTGCAGAGCCAACTCTGAAGCTTGGAACACCCTAACTGTTGGTGAACCCAGAAATCAGTCTTACATGATTTAATCCCCTTAAGTAGCTTCTTGTTGTGCAACTCTAAAAATTCTCTCTCACTCATATGGCCCAACCTAGCATGCCATAGTATAGTATCATCATCATCTGAAGGGGATATAACAACAGCATCTCTTGTAATAGTTTCTCCAATTAATCTGCATAATGATCTAATTTTCTCTCCCTTCATTACAACTAGAGCACCCTTTTTCACTTTTATAATACCATCAGAACTAGTAAAAATGCATCCACTAGCATCAATGGTACCTAGGAAGATCAAACCTTTTCTAATGTCTGGAATATGACTGACTTCTATCAAAGTTCTTATCACTTTATCAAATATCTTTATTTTTATAATCTCTATCCCAACTGATTTACACTCAAAATTATTACCCATTATAACTCTACCACCATCATGTATAGAATAAGTAGAAAATCAATCTCTGAATGAGAACATGTGATAGGAACAATCAGAATCTAAAATCCATGAATCAGAAGAATTCATACCTGAGAAAGTGCATAACATTTCACTATCCTTCTCTAATCTTGAAGCAACACAATTCAAAATGACCTTCACCATGCTCTTTTTAGAAGAAAAAAAGCAAGAAAGATGACAGATGAAGAATAGGAGAAGTTAGATTTGAAAGCATTAAGTACAATTCAATTATGCTTGGCGGATGAGGTACTATATAATATTTTTGATGTTGAGACTTCTGTTAATTTATGGAGAAAATTAGAAAAATTTATATGTCAAAGTCACTCACAAATAAACTTTATATGAAAAGGCAACTTTATAGTTTACGTATGTCTGAGTGGACTAATCTATTAGAACATATGAATATTTTCAGTAAAATGATCTCACAGCTTTACAGTATTGACGTAAAATTAGAAAAAGAGGATGAGGCTTACTTCTTCTTTCATCACCGCCTAAGTCTTATGATCATCTAATAACGACTATTCTGTATGACAAAGACACTCTTAAAGTGGAGGAAGTCAATGCAACTTTATTGTCAAATGAGGTGCAGAATAAGCGGAGCATAGGTGAAAATTTGACAGTAAAAATTAGTCAGGACAGAGGCAGGTCAAAAAGCAAATTTGGCAATCAGTACATGTATAGATCCAATTCGAAAGAAAAGGATAATAGGTATCACTACTGCAAAAAGGAAGGTCAATGAAAAAAAGATTGCCCCAAAAAATCTAAGCAGTAGCAGAAAAAACTTGTGGTTGCTTCGTTCTTTTATTATCATTAATTCTCATACTTATCTGGCACTATTTATTTGGCTAACTACACGTCCGACGATCCGAATTTTTCGCTACGTATTATTTCACAACATTTGGTTTCAGAGCGCATTTTTGTGTAGTTTGTCATTCTGCTGCTGCAGATATGCCGATTATAAAATTTGAGGCGGAGAAATTTGATGGTAAAAAGGACTTCGGTATTTGGCAACGAATGGTGAAGGCTATCTTACGTAGTTTCGAGGTATTCCTCCTACATTCACGGAGAGAGCAGAGAGAGACTTTATTATGTAGAAAATCAGATAGAAAGAGAACCTTACACTAATCACCTGGTTCTCGATCTCAGACGGGATACAGAAATTAGATCTTTTTTTCTTTCATATTAGACATTCCAATCGTTCCTTGAGTCTCAGATGATTGCCTCCAGATTCCTACGAAATCACATTTGTAGCTGTTAACACGTGGTTCCTGCGCTGCATCCTGGCCGAACACGTGGCGCCTGACAGGCCTGTACTTGATTGGTTATTGACTGACTCAGCTTCAGGTTTTGCAGGACTCTTGACCCAGGTCAAACATCGGACACGAGGGTTCAACCTACCATCGTCCACGACGACCCAGGATTAAACTTCGTAACCTCGGGCACGAGGGTCCGAGGTACCGCCTGTCACAATCAACTTCCCCTACCCCCGCCGCTCTCCGTACGGGCGCTCCTTCCAAACGGAGGTACCAGCATTTAAAGCCATCATCCTCCTCGTACAGCTGCGGACCTCTCCGGTGACAGACAAGCGGCGCTCAGAGCTCATCCATCACCTTTCCTCCGGGAAACCAGGGTGGAGCTATGCACGTCAACGGCTATAAAAACCACTGAACAGTCCTCCAGACGGAGATAGAAGGGGAGAAAAAAGGATATACATATAGACAAACAAAACTCTCAGAGGGAGAGGATTTTTCGATTGTAACAGGACTCCGGTTGAGGAGCACCTGGCTTCTTCTTCTTCTTCTTCTTCTTCTTCTTCTTCTTCTCCTTCTTCTTTTTCTTCTTTGACTCTTCTCAAAAGCATTGTACAGCCTTAAAGGCTATCATTTTCTTATTAGTGAAACTTCTTCGCTGACCGACCGATGGACGTAGGGGATTTCCTCCCTGAACCACCTTAAATCTCTGTGTGTTCTTCTGGTTGCTTCGGACTGAATCTTCTCCCTGAGCCTCCATTAACAGGTTCGCCCCCCTCTTGCGCGCCGCCGTCTCCCGGAACTCTCTTTCTTTGGTGTTTCTCGGGATTCACACATCCTACATCAACATCTTCTGGTGCTTTCATTGAGACCTGGAAAGATGGTGGCTAGAACGCGCAAAACCCTCTGTCCGGGCGCCGGACGATGGAGCCTCAACTTTCACTTCCCGGCAACGCGCCGGATCTGCCTCCTCCTCCCGAGGCACCCGTGTTTCAGAGCTCCAGGGGATGCTCGCAAACCTCACCGACATGGTCACCGGCCTCACGACGCAGCAGGCCGTCATCCTCAGGCAAACTCAGCCGGTCTGTGCGGTA
>JAEMOT010001182.1:5036-33782 GCA_019297695.1 Apostasia ramifera
AAAGTTAGTTATTTTGTTGGAATATGTGAGGGATGTGATATAAGTTAATTATTATTTTAGTAATATATGTAGGATGTGAAATAAATTTAATTTTTAATATTAAATTTTATGTGTGATGTGATATGCCTGATTAAAATTAAATCAGATTAATTTTAGATGCGCAAATAAACGAGGTAAAAGATTATAAATCAACTATACAAAAATAATCATACGCACAATGACATCAGGGGATAATTATCAAATTTTGATAAAATTACATATTTAATTTGAATTTTTTTTAAATAATTATGAAATAAATTACTCACATATTATTATATATGAATCTTACTTTATTACTTATAATTTATAAGTTTATAATAAAATTTTTTATCTAAAAAAATTAAATTTAAAGTGAATTATATATGTAATTAATTATATAATTTAATTTTTTGTATTAAAACAATTTAAGGGACATGATTTACTATTTTGAATTTTAAATTATAATTTTAGGTCTCAAGATTTGAAGCTTAGTAGGTATTATTTAAAAATGACGTAAAATTTGTAATTTTTATTAAATATGAGACATTCTGTATTACCTCTTACACGATAGCGGGTTAATCTTAGTGAGTGCTTAGCTGAGTCCCAAAAGAAAAGTGTATCCTGCAGAAAAATCTAAGATTGATAACACAGAAGAGATGCAAAGTATTTATAAAAACACACTCTTTTCATAGATATACTTTAAAATTGTAGTACTTATTAGGCTAAAGCGGAAAATATCAATGATTAGCCGAGTTTTTATATATCCAACCCCTGAAAATCTCATTTCTAATCCGTTTTCACCATCTTAGTTCATCAAGTCAGTTACGCAATTTGTTAAAATCATAGTAAAATTGAAGATTTAAGGTATATAATCAATGGGCATATTCTACCAAATCTCTATCTTGATCATCATCTCTTCTTGTTACTAAAGGTGCTGATATGAATCGAAGATTGAAAATTAATCTAAAATTGAATCAATTTTAGATCGAATCAAAAATCAATCGAAAGTTAAATTGATTTTAGATTGAATTGAAATCGAGTTGATTTAAACATGCCGACTAATGAGCCAAAAGTTCAGCTCGGTGATGATTTCTAGCCAAGGTAGGATTGGCTCGATGCAGCTCAAGATTGGCTTGATTTAAAAAATGTGTTATATATATAATATATGTGTATAATATATATTAAACCGAGCCGATCTTAAGGGATCGAGCAGAACCTACCCGGTTGAGATCAGCTCGAAAAATCAATTGAATGTTTTTGGGCCAACTCGAAATTGGCTTGAAGTCGACTGAGATCAACTCGAGCCAGCTCAAAGTCGAATCCAATTAACTTCGAGCTGATTTTGAGTCAATCGAAATTTGATTAATTCGATTTCAAAACGGTATTAACTTGGCTCAAAATTGAATCGATGGCAGCCCAACTTGTTGCACCTAACCAGTCATTCAATCCTGCAAATTCTTACTGGGATTGAAGATTTGGGGACACATAATCAATGGGCTGACAAAATCTATAAGCTAAATTTTGATGCTGGTTTAGTTTATATCATGTGGTAGGTCGTACTTGTGAAAATTAAAATATTCGTCAAGGTTTAAAAATTAATAAATGATGTTTTTCATTATGGTCCATAGCTTTTGAATCATTTCAGTTTTCGATTTTGCATTTCATTGTGATATTTCTAAACTAATTTTACCTACAATCTAATGATGTTGATTAGCAAATGAGCATGCTAATCCACTCTTTCACCCCCTCATCTCCTTCGCCATTGCATATATATAATATCAACTCCACGATTTCAAAAATGCTTCAATGAAGTCCCTAAAGTTGACATTAATTAAGATTTCAATCAGAATTTTTTTTATTTAATTTGAATTTTTTATTTTTAAATAAAATATATATTTAAATTAAAATACATTTCTCTCCCACCTCCAACCAACACCGCACGTGACCACTGCCACGATGGCCATAAGCATGCATGTAGAACTAACATGACAACGGCTCGCATGCATAGGCCGCCTCGCACGCACAGGGATTTCACCTTTTTGTAGGCTATACATGACAGCCTTGCGCTAGAGTGCACATGCGCAGTGTCGTGGCTACGATAATTGCGACGCTAGCTGGTGGTGGGAAAGAAAAGGGTATTTTTGTCCTTCTATATATATTTAACTTAAATAAAAATTTTATTTAAAAATAAAAAATTAAATTAAATAAAAAAGTCTTCATTGAAATCTTTATATAAATTTTGGAGATCTCATTTAAGAGTTTTCAAAACTGTAGGTATACTATATATTATCTCAAAATCTCATAGATCTGGATGATATTTACCTTGTTCTTAATTAATCTGATAAAAAGGAAACAGAAAATCCGGGTGAAACCGGACGACGAATCGGAGGACCCAGTTGAAAAGGTTCTGATCAAATGATAACAATTTCAAAGCCTCCGGAACCTAAATGCAATTTACCCATTTTTAAATCACACCGTTCAATTATGGAAACTGCATGGCTATTAGGCATGGCAGTTCAGATTTTTTTTTTCCCCCAGAATTATTGATTTATGCACAATTATTTTAGCCTGAGTTCGATTTATTTATATGCTGAAGGAAATCAAATTTTCAGAATGGTCGACTAGAAATTAACAACACACAAAATTCTGCTATAGTTCATCTTGATTCTGATTTCATAAATGATAATTTTACTATAATTTTATATCTTATTCATATAGATTATTATGAATATATTATTGGTGATTGATAACAGCAGATTCGATTATTTTAGAACTAGGGGCGTTATTCTTCCTTATGAGAACTTTAAGCAAGCCAAAAGAAGGCTTGTCGGACAAACCTTGAGGAATAAAATGTCATCTCCGAAGAGAGAGTCTTTTATCCGGTGAGCACTCAAAGGGGTTGAAGGCGAAGAGGGCTTAGTCGAATAAGCATATTATTTGATAAGATCTGGAATGTGTTATCGTTACAAAGTTTTGAAAGGAAAAATCAATCAAAAAGTTTTAAAAAATTGTGAACTAAAATATAATTAAAAAATAATTATGAGAATTTTTAGTAATTAATCTTTAAATTTAAAATAATTTTATTTGAATTTTTTTAATTTAATATTTTTAATAAAATTAAAATGCTTAAATGTAAATATTAGAATATAAAATTATTAATGAGCTGTGACTTATAAGTTTAAATTAATAACTAGTGATTTAACATGATACGAGGGCTAGGAGGTCTTAAGTTTGAACTCTGAATGTTTGTGATCCCATTTATCTCTAACATAATATTAAAAAAAATGGTATTTATTGAACTCCAAGCTACAAAGTAAATAAATTTGTGCTTGACCTGGTACATAATAATATTAAATTATTTTTGAATCATGTTCTACAGGATTAAGCTTTTAAGTTGATTGATAACTAGAGATTTAACAGTAATAAACATGGCTAGACGCAAAGTTAAAAGGTCACATGAAGCAACAAGTAATGACATAATCACATATATATAATTCATAAGAAGTTAACACAGAAAAGCAAATGCATATAACTTCAGAAACATATGAAAATAACTAGAACAATATAGGATTAATAGGACAGAATCAAGAAAAACGACACTTCACGTATATATATATATATATTAATAAATAAATTTTTATTATATTTTATATAAATTATAATGTAAAAAAATATTATTTTATTTCACATACTCAATTAATTTTAATAAAAATATTAACTTCATTTCACATCCTAAATTAAAATACTCAAATCAAGCATATTGGTCTAGGATATGAAATAAGTCGATAATTTTATTAAAAATAATTGAGTATGTGAAATAAAATAATATTTTTTATATTAAAATTTATATAAAATATAATAAAATTTTATTTATTAATATTATTATTATTTTTAAATTAGTACTATTTTGATCTTAATTTTAATCCTTGTGCCAAACAAACAGGCCAGGTCTATAATGTTCCGCTGGCGAGCGTTAACCAATGCTTCCTGGAGGCGGCTTAATCGCTATCACCACAAAACCAGAAAAAAGAAAGAGAAAATTATAAGAAATCAGAGGTAGATTATCAAAAATCTTCATTAAGCAAAACTGAGAAGGGGTGGATAGAGAAAGCAGGCAAGCTGGAAGGCGAGAAAGATCATAAATTATAATTCTAATTTGCATGTCAACTCACTATTTTCATTCCAAATGACAAACTGATCAGGAAAAACTTCGTTAAATTATGCTAATCTTAATTTAATATTAAGCATAATCATCTCTTCATTTCACTTTAACTTCAGCCATTAAAATAATTCAAGAATAAATTCCATTCAAATTCACATAAAATACTATTTTATTTAAGTTTCTGAGGACCTATAAAAACTTTTCTTAATCTTCTCAATCTTTAAATTCAATTAATCCTTAATTTAGTTTCCTCAAGGTATACACTTGACTTAAAAGCTGTTTGTAGGAGCACAAAATCTGAAAAAATATTAAAGAGGCGTTTAGTTCAATGTTATCTTGATATTATATTATATTATTTAGAGAAAATAACTGTTTGATTTAATGACATCTATAACTAATCTTTTATAAAATTATAAAATTATTAGTTAAAAGATGATATTTAGATGCCATAACATCTAAATTATATGGCACAATATCAAGATAACAATGAATCAAATATCTCCTAAATTACAAAATAATTTCTCTATAAGAAACCAGAGGTTGATTGTGTAAAATCTTCATTAAGCAAAACTATGAGAAACAAAAAACCTTCATTAGCAGCTTGAACTTGAAATTGAAAATAGAGAGAGCTAGCTAGCAGGAAGGCAACAAAGAAGACCCTGATGAAAAGAGAGAACCCCATCTTCTTAGTTCTTTCTCCCTCATCAATCACTAATATAATCAGACTCACCTACAAATTTCATTTTCAGGGACTCAGTCTGTGGAATATTTTATCATTGAAAAAATAACATATATACCAGTTCATAAAATTATATTTACATATTTATCTCTCTTCAAAATTTATTTATATATATTGATGTAATTCTATAATTTTAAATATTATAATATATACATCACTCAAATTAATTTTTGTTAGAAATAAATGAAATATGCTTAGATTACTCCTTATATAAGTTATTATTGGCCTAATTAATATTATCCCACAGGTACCTTGATTATCATATAATTATCACCATTATTCATCAATTACACCACATTGCTGGTTAGTGCTGACGACCATGCTTCTCGCTACTGCCTATCAGGCGTTATCTATTACTAATGAAGGTCACTACTATAGGTATTTTGAGTTAAATTAATTTTAAGTATATATATTAATATTGATAATATATTACTATTGTAATATTAAAAATTATAAAATAATATATATGTAAATAAATTTTAATGTGTGATTAATAAGTAAATATATGTTTTTTAATGAGATTCAATGCCCATGCACAGATTTGTTAGCTGTTCACACCACCCTATCACCATCATTTCAAATGGCATGGGGTTGACTGCTCAGTCATGGTCCATGGTAATTTATTGATCTTGGAATTTATTTACATAGGACTTTGAGGTTGATGTTTATTGAAAAATATTACTTATAATTAATCAATTTAAAATTAACTTAATATTTGTATAAATATATATTTATAAAATTTTAAAATATAATAATATGAAATTAAATTTTTAGCTCATTAATTGGAGTTAATTACATAAATTTTTTATTTTTACAGTACTATTAAATAATAAATTTTTATTTAATTTTAAATATGTAAAATTTTCCTTATAATTTTTTATTATATTTTTTATATTTAATTTAAAATACAATTGAAAAATTTTATATATCTAAATATGTTATTATATCTTATATAAAAGTCATAACATTATAAATATAGACATAAAATTTTATATATCTGAGGAATTTAATAGTATCCATGGTCGATAAGATTATTTATTCAATTATACTTAATATATAAAAAAAATATTTTTTAGCAAAATATGAATATAATTAGGCTCAATAAACTTATAAAAAATTGATTTCACATCGAAAAAACTTTAGTTGGCTAAAATCAAACGCTACAATAACAACAACCAAGCTTTAATCACACTAGGAGAGATTGACTACATGAATCATTTATTTTTATTGAGTTCTATTAATTAACAAATACTTATATAGGCCAATGTAAGTAGGATTGCTTCTGATAGTTTTTTGTCATATTTTCTTTGATCTCTCTCTTTCTATTCGTACATGAGCAAAATTCAATAACTTAATTCTCCTAACTAGATTTTCAATTAGCCTATGATTTACATATCCAAATTACATAAGCTAAATTTATCTAAATTTATCCCTAATTGGTGCAACTCCCATTTTTTCATTAATATACTCATTTCTAAGTCTTTTCTTCTGTGTATACCGACAATTTACTTTAGTATCCTCACTTCTGTAATACTTATTTTATGTATATATATTTTTTTAAGTCAACATTCAACACTATATATCACCTCAGCCGGTTTTCCACGTAAAAATTTTTTTTTGTTCTTCTGGTTGTTTTCTTGTCACAACAATTTGGTGCCCTCACGCAGGATCGAGCCTGATCCCTTCAACCACCCATAGAAGGCACTCATGGCAAAAACCACTCACCACCCGGTGGACAGCAAGTAGCGCACCTGCCGCAGAACAATGCTGTCGCAAATGATCGACAGCTCCAAACTTTGACAAACGTAGTGGCCATACTTTCCCAGACTATGAACACCTTCCTCACCAACTTTCCACCTCTCCTTCAGCAGTAGAGGCGTCTCCCTCTAGCTCTTCCTCTCGAAGGCCCGCTTTCACCTCCAAGTGCGGAGCGCCTCGAACTACCCCCCGAAGAGGGCAACACCCACTCTGTCGCTAAAAGCCGACCCAAGGTATATCCTCCCCCTCAGTGGATACAATCTTTTTGCCTGCCATAATAGCGGCGCCGGCACCTCGCGCCTACAAGGCCTCCAGGTTCGGCGATTATGACAGCCTCATCGACCTGGCCCAGCACGTGAAGGGTTTTAAGAATGCCCTTGCGACGACCGATCCTATCTTAGATGCGTACAAGTGCCGCCTGTTTTGGAATACTTTGACGGGCCTAGCGTTGGACTGGCTCGACGAAAACCCCCTAGGCTCCGTCCAACCTTCCAGCAATTTTTGGAGTAGTTCTGCACCAAATTCGGAACATCGAGGATCACGTCCCGAACAATCCACGAGCTCTGGCAAATAAGGCAGGCCCCTCACGAATCTCTGCGCAACTACATGAGTCGGTTCTCGAAGATGAACACGGAGACAAAAGACACTACCGATGACAGATCAACTATGATCTTCGTCCATAGTATTTTGTTGGGGGAGTTATATGACTCCTTCGTTGACAACATGCCGAAGACACTGATGGAGGCAAGGGCCCGAGCCAAAAAAAGAATCCATCTGGAGGACGCAAAGGCCCTAAAATTAAAAACCAAGTAGGAGGACGCGTCGCCCCAAGACAAGAAAAGTGAGACTCCGAAGACAGAATCCAGCACTCTCAGGAGAAAATTTCGAGATCAGAATTTTCCCCCATCTCATGGGAAGCGCAAGTTCAAGGGTGACTCCCCGTGTCCTCCGACATCGATCTACGTCATTGAGGAAATATCTCAATCCTTAGCGACGAGGGGTTCATCAAGAGCTGTGGCGAGCGTCAGTCACCTCAACCAGGTGAGGATTCTACAAAGTTTTGCAAGTTTCACCAGCACTACGGTCACTTCCTCTGCAAGTGCTGCTCTTTTAGGGCACTCGTCAACTAGTATATAGAGAATGACTACCTCACCGGCTATAAAAAGATAGAGGAGCTGCTGTCGAAAGCGGCACGGGTGCTTTTCCTTCATGACAAGCCTCTGGCGGTCCCTCCTTTGGCCCCAGCAATGTCTAAAGCTAATGCCAAGAAGGCCGTCTTGTCGATCTTCTACTACGACTGCAATCTTCAGGCTCGCAAATGCCGAGAGGTATGCGCCATCGAATCCCCCTCATTTTTGCCTGACATTGTCTTCACTGTAGGCGACCTTCCTCAAGAGGGGTCAACCGCGACGACCCCATCATCATCGTCACTGAAATCGGAGTCTGTGAGGTCCAGTGGACCCTAGTCAACACCGGCAGTTCAGTCGAAATACTATATCTCCGCGCCTTCAGCGAAATGGGCATCGGTTAGTGTAAACCTCTCCCCCCCTTCCATGACCATCTCTAGCTTCTCCGACGACATCTACCGGCCTGCAGGCTACGCCACCCTGCATGTCGCTCTCGAAGAGGGCCCAAGGAAGTAAGTGAAAGAAATCGACTTCATAATCATGGATGCCCCCTCCAAATATAATGCAATCCTGGGATAGCCTGTAATGGCAGCATTCCAGATGGTCGCGTCCACCTACCGCTTATGTGTCAAGTTCCCAACGCTGTTCGACATCGCCACCATCAGGGGGGACAAAGTCGGGGCCAGGAAATGCTTCGAGAAAAATGCACGTCTCCACACAAACCACATGGACCCCAGAGATCACGTCCTACCGCCAATCGAACAAAATGATCATGCAATCATTTCCGACGAAAAAACTATATTAATTTCTAAAGAATTTCCTGAGAATGAAAAGTCCGCTCTGGAGGCCCTCCTTTTTCGAGTATTTTGATGTATTCGCCTGGGAACCTAGTGATATGTTAGGGATAGAAAGGGTCGTGGCCGAACATCGGCTAAGTCTCAAACCAGGAGCAGCTCCAGTCAGACAGAAGAAGAATTTTGGCAGTGAAAAGCAACAAGCAATTCGAGAGGAAGTCGAGAAACTCCTAGCCGTCGGATTCATCAGGGAAATCACGTACCTATCATGGCTCGCAAATGTCATGGTAGTGAAGAAGAGTTCCGGGAAGTGGCGAATGTGTGCAGACTTTACGGACCTAAATAAAGCTTGCCCCAAAGACTTCTATCCCTTGCCGAAGATAGACAGACTTGTCGACTCTTCAGCTGGGTACTCAATGATGAGCTTCGTAGATGCCTTTTCAGGCTGCCATCAGATCCGAATGACGGAGGACGATGAAAAGCATATCTCATTCATAACCGTTCAAGAAACTTTTTGCTATAAGGTCATGCCTTTCGGCTTGAAGAATGCAGGTGCGACCTACCAGCGGATGATTGATACAATATTCAAAAAACAAAAAGGGCGAAACATAGAAGCCTACGTTGATGACATACTAATTAAGAGCAAGGATAAGGAGCAACACATCTAAGACCTCCGCGAAAAATTAGACTCCTGCCGAACCTACAACATCAAACTCAACCCCTCAAGAGCATTTTTGGCGCAGTATACGGTAGGTTCCTGGGGCACATGGTGTCAGCCAGAGGTATTGAGGCGAACCCTGAGAAGATATTGGCTATTCAAGAAATGGCGCCTCCTCGAACAATTGAGGGCATACAAAAACTAAACGGAAGGAACACAGCACTCAGTACATTCATATCAAGATCCTGCGAGTGCTGCCTACCTTTCTTCAAGATCCTTCGGGGGGAGCACCTGATGTGGAATGAGGATTGTGGAAGAGCCTTTGAATCATTAAAAGAATATCTGCTGTCGCCGCCATTACTTTCAGCCCCGCTACTGGGCGAAAACCTCCTCCTTTATCTCAGCGCTACCGATAGTTCGGTATCAGCTATGCTTGGTCGAGAAGAGGCAGGCAAGCAACACCCGATCCACTACATCAGCCACATCCTCCACGGTGTCGAAGTGAGGTACACTCCGCTCAAGAAGCTCTCTTTTGCACTGAGCTTTGCTGCTTGCAGGTTACGCCACTATTTTCAAGCTCACCCAGTCAAGGTGGTGATGGATCAGCCCCTCCGGAGAGTACTCCACTCACCCGAAATCTCCGAAAGATTGCAGAAATGGGCTGTGTAGCTCTCTGAGTTCGACATTGATTTCCTCCCCAGATCTGCCACGAAGAGTTAGACGCTCACCAACTTCACCGCTGAACTGACAACAACCGAATAGCCTGAACTCCCGGAGAAACGGCAGCCCTAGATCCTTCATGTCGACGGAGCCTCCAGCGAATGCGTCCAAGGAATCGGCATTGTCCTCACCAGCCCTTAAGGAGTTCGACTCCAGAGATTAGGAAAAATACATTTCCCTGTCACGAACAATTAGGCCGAGTATGAAGCCCTCATTACTCATGGGCTCAAATTCGCCAAGAGCCTCGGAGTGCGACACCTCTATGTCTACAACGACTCAAAACTAATGGTGAACTAGCTAAGTACTGTCCGTACACCTAGCAGCTGAGGCTATGGCATGACCGCCTGGCAGGTATTGTTGGTCTAACACCAGAGATGAAGCCCATTCCGCTGAAGTCCCACAGATTAGATCAGGATATAAAAATCACATTGTAACAGGAAAAATGAGATTTTTTTCTTCTTTTCTTCCTCAAGTACTCAATTCCCTCTCTGACAGTAATTTCATTGTTTTACATTAATGAAAACCTTTGAAGCCTCTTCGAAAGGAGTCGTGGTTTTTCCGCTCAGCCGGTTTTCTACATAAAAAACCTTTTTTGTTCTTCTGGTTGTTTTCTTGTCACAACACATATAATTTTATATTAGAAAAGTGCTTTCAATCGATTTCGAGCTAGACAAGTTTGATTCGGAATTTAAATTTTTATTTTGAGTAAAGTTTGATATATGTCAACTCCTCTCTTCCTTGGTAATAAATCTTCTATGCTGTCATCACTATCGCAATCCGTTTTGTACTTGTTATAATTACAGTGAAATAAAATTGCATGCCATTATAGGCGTCTTGATTTTTCCGATTAATATGGGGCTCTCTACGTAAATCTTAGTTGCTTTTTTTTTTCTTATGTTTTAATCTCTTTTATCTACTGTTCTCAATATGTCTATAATTTCATATAGATCAAGCTTATGTTCACTAAACAAAAGGTTAAATGCAATATTATTAAACCCACGAAATTGTTCGTATAATATTGAAATATAACCAGTTACTTAAAAAAAATTATTCCTCTTGGCTACGTCAACTCTTATTGTTATTCAAATGGCTAGATGGTGATATACATTGCAGGCGTTAACTGCTCACAAAACAATAAAATATTTTACAATTTTGACCAAAATGGTGATCTCTGAAAATAAAATTAGTAAATGGACCTTTTAAATGATTGATGAGGAAGAAGAACCAGAGGAAGAAGAAGATGGAGTTCTCTTTCTTCTTCAGGGTCTTCTTTCTTGCCCTCCTGCTGGCCGGCTCTCTTTCTATCCAATTTCAGGCTGCTAATGGAGGTTTTCTTTCACAGTTTTGCTTACTGTAGATAATTCACAATCAACCTCTGGTTGCTCACAGAAGTTGTAATTTTATGTCTTTGCAGATTTGGTAGTACTGAAAGGGAGAAAGCTTGGAGGACGGGTTGGTTTAAGCCCGCCACCGCCTGCTTCAGACTCATGGAGACATCATATTCCGCCTGAGTTCTCTAGATGCCCCCCACCACCGTTACGACAATAAGTGAAAATAATTGTTTCATTCATCACTACTATGTCATTTGCTATTATTTTTATTCTTTTCTTTTTTGTAAAGATATATAGCTGTGTTTCATAATCAGTCCATGAGGAGAATCAATCGGTATTTTTGCTTAAATTTTCTTGGCTTCTTAAAATAAAGTATGAGTTAAAGTCCATCATAACAAGATTGAGATTAAGAGTTCGTACGTTTCTATACGTCCTCTAAATTGTATCATGTCGTATTTCTGTATTTCTATTTGGTGTCTACGAGTTCTAAGTTCTACAATATTGCGAAGCCCTTTTTGATCAAAGTTTTGTGAATTAATGTGTTAGAAGTTCACTTTTTTTCTTTCAGAAAAAAAAAGTTTACTTTTTGATTAAGAGAATGTTTCCCATCCTCATAATCCTCAATGTGGCATCCTCAACAATAGGCATCAAATTCATAGTATTTTAAATTAGGATTCATAGCAATTAAGTTTTTAGTTTGGGTCTGTATGCAATTAACTTCATTTAGTTTTCAAATTATTAAATTAATCTTTTTATTTGAGATAATATGTGCAAGTAGGCTCATTAGTATTAATATGAGAATCTAATAAATGATATTTTCTCTAATTACTAAATTAATTTGGTTAATTTAAAAAATTACATTAATGTTCAATCTAATCTAGTAATCGGAGAAAATAATTATTAACCAAATATTAATAAATTTTCATGACATTAATTAGAAATTATTTTTAGTAATAATTTATTATTTTTATAATATTATTTAAATATATTATTAAATTAAATAATGAAAATTTTTAACTAATATGACAAAATGTTTATGAAATGCCCCGTAAATAAATATGAAAAATCAAAAAATTCGTTCCACAGTCATAACTGGTTTCAAGTCCTCGGGCTTTTCTATTTTACTTATTAAATTCCATAATCTATGTAGTATTAAATTAATGAAAGTTTTACGTATTTACCACATAAATTTTGATGTATTACATCACATTTTATTTTTTACAAAAATATTCTATAATATAAATTTTGTAAAAAATAATATGTATGATATAATATTAGAAAATTTATGTGATATATATATAAATATTCCTAAATTAATTGATAAAATTAAAGTCATGCTCTTTTATAGACGACTTGCTTGTGTACCATAAGTCCTGGGTTAGAACTTGGAATTAAAAAAAAAAAGTTTAGATTGGGAAAGGAGAAATTGAAGCATTCTGAGATATTAAAAAAATAGTGGTAAATTACATTTGATCTTGAATTAGTGTATAATTTATAGTTGGTTCATATTTTAAAATTTTTAATTTCGAATTACAATAAAAAATATAAGTTTAATTTTTCTATTATTTTTGTTTTAAGCTCATAATAAATTGATGATTATTTATCTCTCATTCTCTCTCTCTCTCTATCCCATCCTCTCTCCTCCCGCTTGTTCGAGTAGGTTGCAAAGGGGTCGTGCTACATGCGGATCCCACACCCCCCTCTCACAAAGAAGGAAAGGCTTGCGCAAGCCCGCCCTCTTTTTCTTTTTCTCGTAAGTAGGGGTGACTATATAATTCGACCTATGAACTCGACAAAAAAATTTTGGGTATGAGTCATGAATTTTGATCCGTTTATACATGTAGACGACCCCACCTAGTGGGATTAAGGCTTAGTTGTTGTTGTTGTTCTTTATTTTCTTCATATGGTTACTTCTTTGTACTTTATTTTTGTCGAAACTTTTCTTGTTGCCTTCTAATTTTTTATATTTTTTATCATATCGATGTTTTTGACTATCATTAGAAAATATGTTTCTGCTGAAAGCTGACAATAAGGTGCTCAAAGATTTACAAGCCGTATCAAATCCCATGCTTTTGTAAAGAATGTCGTCAAGAAGTTAAGCAGAAATACAAGATTTGCTTTATTGCAAGTCAAGATGGGTGCTACCTTGTTTTGTTGGATATGGATGATGCCCTACTCAACATGGACAAGCAATTGGCATCGAACGAATTTGAGAGGATCAAAAGGCTCTCTCAAATTCATCTGTATTTGTCCAACATGATCCTTCAAGTCTTCCTTAAGTAAACTACAATGGCAATACTGTTGCTAAGGCTAGAGTCACAACAAAGAGCATGTCAAAAACATTCATCTTAAAAAGTGTTCATATTCTCATCATATGAATATTTACAGTAATTTCAAGACTTATTGTCATGATTAGGGATGAGGACTATCCGAGTTTGAGCTGAATTGAGCACTGCTCAAACTCAGCTTGTCACAATTCAATTCGAATTCGAGCTAGCTCGAGCTTTAATCAAGCCAACATAAGCTCTCTATAAATTGAATTTTTTTTAAAAAAAAACTTACCTTGGCTAGGATATAAAATTAAATTAACCCACAAGATTTTTTAAAAAGTGTCCTAACAATAATTAACACATATTTATATATAACTAATAAAATAATTACAATAGATAATTGAATATATTATTTATATTTAAAAAATAAAAATCAGCCAAGTCAATTCGATCTGACTATGGCTCGTGGCTCGACTAATAAACTCGAGCTGCGCTCAATTTGAGCTAAGTATCGATCTGAACATCGAGCGACTATCGATCTTTTAGCCAAACTCTCACTATTAATCATGATCTATTGTTAGCGGAGAAATAAGAGAATGAAAATTTGGTCTTATTTCTTTGTTTTCTCTTATCATTTTACAAGTATTTTTGAGAATTTGATGTTTATGGAAGAGAGTTCATCACTCTGAAGGATGTATGCTAGACATTATTATTGAAGACTCTACTGGATAACATTGAAAATCTAATGGATCTCAATTTCATATTTTTTTGGTTAAAGAATAGAAGTTGAAAAAGGGCTCCAAAGTGAAACATGCAGATGCCAGTAAGCATAAGACACCAAGCTTTCTAAAAGTGTTGCAAGAAGAACGGTCATTGTTTAATTAGTGGACTATTTCAAGTTGAAGAATAAGGAATAAACAATAGCATGACTTGGAGGGGGAAACTTGGATCAAGCCAATAGAGTGGACTATCTCAAGTTGAAGAATAAGGAGTAAACAATAGTGTGGCTAAGAGGAAGAAAACTCGAATCAAGCTAATATAGACCCATGGTATCTTTGTTGTCGTTTACTATGCATATGGGAAAGTGCACAATTGTTGGAGTATTTTATATTAGTTTGTTCGTATGTCTTTTGTCTTTTGTAAAGTATGCAAGATTTTTTGGGAATATATGTTTGTTCCTATTAGTCACTTATGCAAAGCATTATAGCTGATGACTCCATTTACTTGCAAAACACAAATGGTGTGGGTTAACTAGATAGTATTGTAGCGCTGGATGTAAGATCTCTACTATAAGTAAGCCTACCCGAGAGGCATCTCTACTGCCAGTTTTTTGAGAGCCACTCACTATCAACAACCAAAGAATCTTCTACACCATTATGAGTCTTTTTGGTCATCCTTCAAATGCAATATTATTTTGTTTGTCAATTATCTTCAATGGAACTTAGTTTTTTTTTTTTTTTAGGAGTGATCCTAGGTGTTGATGTACACTAAATACTAAGATACGAAAAAATAAAGCTATTTATTAGTTTTAGACTCCATAGCCCATGTGAGTCGACAGTATAGATGAAGCCACCAGATGTTTTGGATGAGTAAGGAGTTCTTATAAAATTTTCATCCTTTTGCCATAGTCTTTGTTCAAAGTGGAGTCTAGGAACATGTTTCGACAAACACTATCGTTTTGCTTCCAAATAATGCTTTCAACAAGGGTACTATTTTCATTATCAAAAAAAAAGCAAGGGTACTATTTTCGAGATGCATGTAAGGGAAATTCAGATAAGGTTTATATCTCATGTTGCATAAGGAGTATGTTGAAGAAGATGAGTTCTTCGTGCGCAAGGAGGTCCAGCTGCATATAGAAGAGGGTATGTGTTGGTATTTTTGGATGTCAAAAATGGATACTTCATCATGTTGTAAGCATCACTTCATCATTTTCTAAGCATCACTTCATCAATAATAGTTAAGAAGTACATTGATCAACCATAACTTGCTTGATGAGAACTGATGGCAACTTGACATTATTTCATAATTTTTATGGAAAGTTTATGAAGAAATTCACATGCTGTGACCACAGTAGTTTTTTTTTTCACTCAGAGCTTCTTCATATTTAGACTTTTTTCGGCTTGACTGGAATTCCTCGTAATGTTATAAAGATCTTTAACTTCACACGCACTTTCCATATTTTCTAGGAGGTATTCTTAGTAGCTGTATGTATGTCTTTTGCTGGTTGCGTTAGATTTTTTGCCTTCAAATTCCTTGTTCAACTAACATGTCATGGCCTCATCGCACATAAATCAAAGTCGAAAGACTTAGGCCTTCTACTTAGTTCATTTTGAAGTCAAGATGCAAGTTGTTTGGCAGGAGTATCATTTATACTTCCAAGGCAATCATGGTACTTGAAGACATAAGAAAAGAACACATTAGAAGAGTTCGTTATAAAAGGGCATTTGCAATTGATCACTTGTCTAATTTTTTATTTTTGTCCTCTACATTTAGGGCTTGCTTGGCAATATGATCAATTTGGTCTTGCCGTAAAATTTGTGTCCTTGCTTTGATATATGTATATTATAAAAAATAAAAATAATTATATTAAAAATTATATGGGATGTGAAATAAAGTTGATTGATGTATTGAAAATAATATATGATGTGAAATAAAATAAATTTTTTTATATTCAAAATTGTGTATAATTTTATAAAAATTAATTTAATATTATTCTTTTAATTTTTATAATGAATGAACTATTTTGGTTTTAGTATGACTAAAATGGTACTAAGACTAAACGGACTTATAGGCCCCGTTTGGTTGGAGTAAATTTTAGAGATGTTTTATTTTTTTTTGAGGTAGAAAGAAAGAAAATTATTTTAATATTATAATATAAAATAAAGATATTTTATTATTGAGAATTTTGTTAGATATGAAATAAAATTGATTATTTTTTTGTAATATGTAGGAAATGAAATTAATTATTTTTTAAGGTTGAAATTTGTGTATAAAGAAAAATAAAATTAATTTTTAATATTTGATTGTGTGCATGTTGTGAAAGAAATATAAAATATTTATGAAAGTACTTTTGGAGAAATTTAAAATTTTTTTGGGCCCCGACCAAGCAAGGCCTTAGTGTAGAATTGATACTTTATTGGCAAGATGACAAGGTAGTGATCGATTTATTGATTATGGTATCTTCTTAGTTAATGGTGCATAGTGATTAAGGAGACTTCATTCTTGACATTTCTATGACTAGTTTTCAACATGTTTCTTCGATGAATGATTATTGAGACGAGAGGTTGGGTATTCACTTTTCGTGTGAATTACATACCAAAGTAGAGATTGTTGGGCTTATGACTTGAATTTTGTGAAGCCACATTTTCGAGAAGGTCTATTTGCAATAATAAATGAGGATAGTTGTTTGGTGACAAAAGTTCACAAAGATATGCGTAATGGTCTTAAATTTTTTACATGGTTTATTCGAGACAAGTTATTGTTAGAAGACTAGACTTGATTAAGTTAATTAAGACAAAAGGACTTTCGAAAGACAAAAGGACTTTCGAAAGACCGAAGACGGACACCTGTTTTTCGTCCAATGCTCAA
Organism: Apostasia ramifera; assembly: GCA_019297695.1. NCBI lineage: Eukaryota > Viridiplantae > Streptophyta > Magnoliopsida > Asparagales > Orchidaceae > Apostasia > Apostasia ramifera. The sequence continues at coordinate 22,202 of JAEMOT010001182.1, forward strand.
AAAATCTATTTTTGAGGAGAAATCCAGCTCATGTTTCTTTGTCCAAGCCTTTTTTTTTTCGATGTCTTCAAATATGTCTCTTGACCGATAGAATCAAAGATTGTGTATCTTCTTTTATCAACTTATCTACAAGCAAATGATAAAGCATTCTTCAGTCAAAAAAGGTGACTATCTGTTGGCTAAGGTGCTATTGTAATTTTGTCACAATATAACATATTTCTCTTTCTTCTCACTATATAAAAAGGACTTGAGATAAATGGGGCTGCTTTTGCTGGCTCAGCATCATCTCCTTTTAGTTGTAATTTCTCTCTTTTTTTTGAAGCAGTGAAGACCTCTTTTTGTGGGATTTATTAAAAAGTTTTTCCACATAAAAATCTTAGTATAAGAAATTTTTTAGCATGTGTGTGAGTCCGGTTTAGGAAGTTCTTAAAGAATCATTCCCTAAAGGGCCCAGCTTACGAAGATTTTGATTTGGATATCTATTAAGATAATTAGTAATTCACTGAAAGAAGAGAAAACGAAAATATATTATGGACGTTGGCACTATGGTTAACACATGTAAATTAGAAGAGAAGTGTTTTCAGTGACGAACAGGTGGCTGACGCATAAGAACCTACCCAAGGGAACAACAATCAAAAACCATTACTAATATCTCCCCGTAGATTGGGAGTAAAAGGAGGAATCTGCCCGATAGAGAGCCGAAGGACAAGGAGGAGTGAAGTTATGAACTCGTGGTCCCTTTGTCCTAATCCTAATGCAAGTTGATCCCTCAGCTACTTTTTGAATTTCAATTCTTTCTTTATTTATCATAAATACTTTTTTGTATGTTATTTTTAGCTATTTTCAGCGAACTCAATATTTTAAACCAGTCGTTGAAAAATATGCTTCTGTTCAAAGACGACAATAGGGTGCTCTAAGATTTATGAATCTTTTCATTGGGTATTACTTAACAGAGGTTTTGGATGGAAACATTAAAAACAATTTAGTTGCAACTTTATTTATTTGTAAGATTATTTTTAATTGGAGTAAAAAATATATTTAATATGATATTTTTGTATTTAGGTTTATGAAAGATTTAAAATAAAATTTAAAATTTTATTTTAAATTTTGTATATGATGTAAAGTAAATTTGATTTTAATATTAAAATTTATCTAGAATTTGAAATAATATTAATTTAGCATTAAAATTTTTGTGTGAGGTGACCTGCGATCTGGGCAAACAAACAGTTCATTAATTTATGTTCTAATGAACCATACTTGATTCTTTACATAACTATAGAGATCAAACATCTATTACATTCTGCAAATGTGATTCTTTTTCAGGTTCAGAAACCGGATATGTCAAGCCGCATGAACTGCAAGTTTGGAACTACAAAACTCACTATCCCTGTTTGGTGCAAGGACCAAAACAGGATCAAAATGGTACTAATTTAAAAAACAACAATAATAATAATAAATAATTTTTTAAAATTATTTTACATAAATTTAAATATAAAAAATATTATTTTACATTACATACTCAATAATTTAAAATAAAAATATCAACTTTATTTCACATTCTAGATCAAAATATTNCGCGCCAAACAGGATATAAGTACTTGATTTCCTTACATTTTGATGTCAGTTTACGTGAAATTTAGATCAATTCAACTCGCTATTCACACATATGATTGTAATGCCGACCAACCTGAGTATTACCCACCATAAATCGAACCCACCAATCTGTGACACTGAAGTTGTTAGATCACATTTCAAGGGGGAGTTCAAGCTGGGTTTGGGTTAGCTCACCAATCCGACCAATTATAACCTAGATTTGGGATAATTACACCCAAGTCCCTGAGTTTAACAATTAATAATGCACATATTCATATTTTTTAAATTATAACATTGAATTCCTGAATTTTAATAAATTATCAAATTGGTCTTTCTTTTAATATTTTATTATTAAATTTTTTGAATAATTACACCTAGGTCCCTAAATTTAAGGCTTATTATCACACAGGTCTATGTTTTTAAATTATAACATCGGGGTCTATAGTTTTTAAAAAATTATCATATGGGACTTTTTTAAATTTTTATTATTAAAAAATATTAAAATTATCATTATACCCATTATTATCATATCGAGTGGAGAGAGAGAAATAAGGGTATACTAATAATTTTAATATTTTTAAAAATAAAAAAAATTAAAAAAAGACCTATATTTGCTATTATTTTTTGGGAATCTTTGTAAAGAAATAGATTCATGGTGTTTCATAGTAAGTCTATATGGTGCATTTTTGCTCGAATTTATTGGCTATGAGTAATGGCAATTAGCTTCTTATCATGAGATAGAAGAAATGAAGTTTGTAATATATATAGTTATAGGATTATGGTTGACAATACGTGATCCCACCACTCAATTTTTGCTTGAATTTATATTTTATTTTATTTAAGTAAATAAAAAAATTATCATTCAATTTTTTTTGAAACGATAATACTATTTCTATAAAATTAAAATTTCATTAGCATTTTATTTTATTTTATTGAAAAGTAAATGTGCTGTGAGCTCAAATCAATATGCAGATAAAATAAATTTATGTTACACCAAACTAACCTAGATTGAGGAAGATATGCTTCACAACAATATAGAAGCTTTATAGCAGAAAAACATCCAAAAAAAGATACAGCATGCAGTCAATTGCAAGTCGATCTTAACCTAACCAAACCAAAAACTGTCAAATAAAAATCTTTATATTGTGTGATCGTCCTATAACTATATATATTACAAACTTTATTTCTTCTATCTTATGATAAGAAGCTAATTGCAATTAATCATAGCCGATAAATTCAAGCAAAAATGCACCATATAGACTTACCATGAAACACCATGAATCTATTTTTTTAAAATGATACCCAAAATTCATAGCAAATAACATAGAATTACAAGAGAAATTATTGAGGTAAAGGTGGTGGGGGGCTTTCGGGGCCCTCTACAGGTGGAATAGGATGCTTTACTGGGTTTGAGGCTGGTGCTGGTGGGCTAAAACCAATCCTTCCTCCAAGCTTCCTCCCTTTCACCACTAAATCTGAAAAATAATTAAATTTAATTCATCAAAAATCTTCATTAAACAGAACTGCGAGAGAGGGAGGGGGATATGCAAAACCTCCATTAGCAACTTGAAATTGGATAGAGAGCGAGCTGGCTAGCAGGAAGGCGAGAAAGAAGGCCCTGATGAAGAAAGAGAAATCCATCTTCTTCTTCCTTCTTCCTCTATTTCTTCTTCGTCTTCACTAATCAGGCAATCATTTAGAATAGACAATTTACTATTTTTTTTTCAAGAAGATAACCTTTTCTGATCAAAATTCAAAATATTTTATTGTTTTGCCAGTTGTTCACACCTAATACTTCCATCCCTTAGCAGCAAGAGTTGACTGCTTAGTCTGCATATGAATGACCCGAGTTAGGAGATTTATTTCTGCATTATACAAATTTTGATTATACTTTTATCAAGTGGACAACACAACTATTTATTTGTTTATTAGTCTGCACCAGGTGAATCTGCAGGGCCTCCAATGCGTAACGAAGTTATCATTTTATGCTAAGTATGAATATTTTTGTGCTCAGTATTGATTCTTTTATAGGTAAGTATTGTTTCATATAGTATGTTTATATAAAAATGATACTCTTAACCGTGCTTCGTGTGTTGTGAGCCCTACATGCTTGTGTTGCACATTCTGATAGGCAGGTAACAGCTGAGCTGCTACCATTCAGTACTTGGGTATGATGATTTAATTTTTCAATTTAATTATCTTTCAATTAATTAATGGTTATTGAACAGAAGCTTAAAAAATCATATGTAGAATCATATCATTTCTCTTAAAAATAAGAATTTGCTCCGACTTTTAAGTAAAATTTCTCTCCCTATACAAAAAGAGATCTTTTTTTTATATAAGGGCGTAATAACAAATATCACATTGAAGAAAAAGATTTCAAACTTATTATATCCACTTGTAATGTTGAATTTCTACAACATTGATAAACAACAAAACTTCAATATCCAATTATTTGGCTTGATGATGAGCTCAATTTAAACCGGTGTTCCTTGCAAGTGCTAGCAAATGTCACTTGCAATGTAGTGGGAGTTGTGATAAAAATTTATTGTAGTTTTAAGCTTGGAGCATTGGAAACTTTACTACTAAGGATTTTCAGCAGACTTTAGAAAATATCATTATGTTACCTTTGCATTATGTTCTAAAAGGATTTATAGATGTGGATTCTTGAGGTGATTTAGACTACAAATGCGCCTCAAGATATATTTCTTACCATATTTGTGCGATTATCGGTTGAATACTCAGGCTTCAAAATTACATAACATTTTCAACCACAAAGACTAAGTATATTGGTATCTCAGAGAATGAGAAGATGCGGTTGATAAGTCTTTTGAAGGATATTGCAAAGACATCATACCAATGTATTATACAATGAGAGTCGAAATGTTATTTATTTGGATTGTGATCTAGAATTTCATTCAAAGATAAGGCACATTTAGCTAGAGTATCATTATGGTACTAGCTTGATAGATGATGCGAGGTGAAAATCACTGATTCTAAATACTCTATCAATATGCCTTCCATGGTGGCAACTCTGATAAAACTAAGGCTAATTAGTGCCTCACCTAATCTTCATGCTGAAAAATGAGAAGAGAACGTCACATCTTGAAGGAGGAGAAGGAGATTGAATTGCTAAAGAAGTTGACTCCACATAAAAGATTGATGAGGTGTCTATGGCTTTGATTATCTTATAATTTGAGAATTAAATGGACGAAAGATGGATCACCTATCAGATGCACGAAAAAACTAAGCATCAAAAGATCAAATAGTCAAACTATCAATTCAAACTAGTGAACCATTTGATCCTTTTATTTTTCACATTTTAAAAAAAAGATCAAATTGTTCGCTAGTTTGAATAAATACTTTGATACAATCAAAGTCTAAAATAACATCTATTAATGGAACAAATCATCAAAAAGAGATTTTGATAGCAATAGGTTGATGCGATCGAACTCCGTAGATGCAATGATCGCATCAAACAAAGGAGCCGACAATGTTGTTTTAGTTGATGAAATTGTCGGCTCACCAATTGAACCAATCCAATCTTTCGAAAAGATGATCCTATTTAGTCATAATTGCATAGTTAAAATTTAGGGCTAAGCTTATTACAAGAAATCTATATATGTTCTTATTTGTCTAGAATTGTCATCTTTTTGTTGAACCAAATGTCAGAGTTCTTTTTTTTTTGGGGTGGAATCATGTCAAAGATTATTACATGGTTTGATAAGGTGATGGTGTGATTTCTTGTCATTCTCTCATGAGACTCATTTTTGAATAATACTTTTTTTTGAATAATCTTTCTTGAGATCTTTGAAAATAGTATAATTTGTCTCCCAAATTTGAGACTTTTCACGTAATTTTAGGTGTACTTTTTTTTTAATTTTTTCTCGATACTTGCTATGATTTTCAATCTGAATTTGCATTTCCTTATTGTATTGTATGAGATTTATCTTGGAAATATGATGCTGAAAGGGTGTGATTATCAATAGTAACTTGTATTATAATAGGTTGATGCCCAATATAATACTTAAGTTCTCTCATCATATGATAATTTAATTTGAATTGAAAAGTGTTAATGAAATGGTTCAGTGACTACAACAACAACCAAGCCATGATTGATTCGACAAGTTTTACGCTGGCTGTCGACTGCCTAACGCAACCCTCCGCGTTTCTCATCCGGGACTTGGGACCCGGCAACGGCGCGTTAAATGGTTCAGTGACTAATTTATAGAAATGATTTTACAAAATTAGTTTTAGCATTTTAACTCCATTTCTCTCATGCTTTGAATCGTTGGTATGCAATTTACAGCAACTAGTAGTTAGCCCATCGATTTCCAAGAGAATAACCACCTTAAATACTGCGTGTCATTCCTTTAGTACTTGACAGTGACAACAATAATAGGAATTTTCTTTGTTAAAACTTGTAATTTTGCTTGCTGCCAATAATATTCAGATCAACCTTTTAGTTATTTTTTCCTCTCTTTTAACCAATAATATCAAGATTGATCCTAATATTTACGTTCTTTTTCCCATTCTAATGCAATCCTTTATGTAATCAAGTCCAGTGAATTCTTTTTGACTTGGTGGAACTTCACTAAGACTCAATCAGTAGACGTATGAGGATTTCTCAGAACTACTTAAACTCTTTCTCCATTATCATCTTTATTTCTATTATTATTACTCTGTTGTTTGCTCTTTCTTTGCTCATTTGCCCACTAAGCAAACATTGCGTGCTACCAATCATCAAAATCCAATATTTCTACATGAATACAAACCATTTGCGTTATCATCATTCTCAATTAAATGTGTACCTACATGCAATCATATATACAATTTTCTATTTAACAAGCACTTTTATGTCATGCATGATAAGCAATTCACACACCATATATACATCTATACAAAGTTTAGATGAATTTTTTTTAATGTAAGCATCTTCTAGTAACCATAGTGAAGTCTGTTAAGATTGAAGTTCCAACTTTCAAATATAATTACCATTCGTACCTTTAACCATTTAAGTGTGAGTGTGATTAGTCAGATTAACTTTAACTTAATATATCATATCATACATAAATTTTAATATTAAATTTTAACTATATTTCATACTATACACACATTTCAAAATGAAAATTAATTTTTATCACATCTTATATATATACAAAATAATAGTTAAGTTATATCACATTATATATATTTTAATATAATAGTTAACTTTATTTTACATCATACATAATTTTTAATAAAAAATATTCTCTTTTAAATTTTACTTTATAAGAATTTGTTTGTTTGTAATGTTTAATTTAACAAAATCAAAATTAAATTTAAATAAAAATATTTTTATTGAAAATTATAAAAAATGTGAAATAAAGTTAATTATTATGTTGGGATATGTGAGCGATGTAATATGAGTTAAAAACTTGTATGTTAAGGCTAGCAAAATATTTGCAGTTTTAGATGCCCCTAGCACAAAAACTTATTTATTATTACAACGTAGATTCCAGTGAGTATGCCTTTACTGTTAACTAAATGCTAGAGATATATATTTTTTTTGATATAACATATGCTAGAGATAATTAGGGAACACTTGAGCTTGAATTCAAAACCCTAATTTTGATACAATATTAAATCTCAGTATCCGTTCGATGAAAAATGTGATAAATAATTGCATGATCTTACAATGATGATGATGATGATGTCTCAGATAAAATAGAAAGTATCTATGGAAGCTTTCAGCAGAAATACTGCTCGAAAAGGAGGTTGTGAAAACAAACTATAAACTTAAGTACATGGAAGAGAAAAGGCGGAACCTGCGACTCCAAAGTAGGCATGGAAAACATCAACAGCATTGTCTGGTCTGTCAGAAATCCCTCCATTTTCCCTATCCTGAATGTTTCACCAGCAACATGTATGCAAAAAAAGACAATGAAAGATTTAAACAGAAAATGTAGAATTAAGATCATGGAAATGGAACCTGGCAAGTTAAAATGAACTCAGTGAGTTTATTTTTATCGATCCAGTGGACTCGATCAATCATAATCAGGCTTTAAGGAACCCACCAAGAATAGCAAACTTAGAAAACATAATGAGAACAGAGAATTCAGAAACATGTTAAGAATTATAGTGATGAAAAACTCTACAAATTAAATGCAAAAAAAAAACTCTCCTACATCAGCAAGCTTTTCAAGGCGTCCATTCAAGCCACCACCTCTGCATTGCCTTTCACAAAGCCACCAACCTAGAAGATCTCTGTCAACATGGCGCAGAGAACCTGTTATAGAAAGGGCACCCACACAGCAGAAGACTGCAAAGTTCAAGTAATACATAAGAACACCTGTTTGGCAGCATGTTAAAGGTATCATGACAACAATTAACCATAAAAAATTTCTTTTTTTCAATTACTTTTCTCGGGTTTTGGTGTATTAGGATATCTTAATGGTAAGGGTGTCACATAACTTGAGAACCTAATTCTGCAAGGATTAAAATTGAATGAAGGAAAGGTCATTTACCCAAAAATGCAAGAACAGAGTAAGGCAATTTAACACACAATGGTAATTATAGTAATTAAACTTTGGAAATTGCCATCTGAGCTTGAGCTCGTTTAGTTCAAGCTTTTTTTTTAGCCCAACACAAATTTCGACTGTAAAAGTTAACTTTATTTCACATACAAAACAAATATGAATATTAGGATTAACTTTATTTTACATTTTTACAAACTTCCTAATATTAAACTGCATTTCTTTTCCATTAAACTTATGAGATAAAATATATTTTCTCTTATCCAAGATTCAATCCTCGGACAAAACGAGGCCTTAAGATAGGCCACTGATTCCACATAAGTTCGCAAAAATGATAGCATGCCACGTGGGTCCGCCCGCCCAAAATTTTTTCTTTGTAGGTTCTTTCTAATGGATTTCGTTAAATTTAATAATTGTTATTTTAAAAAATTAGAAACACATGTTTAAGTATTGAAAATAATTATTATAAGCTACAATAGAAAGAAAGGAAAAGTTAATATTATAATAGTAATTGAACATGCTTAAACTTTTCTCCAATACTTGAAAAAGTATTTTAATTTTGGGAGATTTACATACATGCCTCAAGAAACTTTAAATATTACCTACATCCCCTTTAATTTTTTAAAATAACTTAACAGTCAAACTTAATGAAATCAGTTATAAAAACTCCACGTAATAAAAAAAATGGATAAAAGGGACTTGATGGCAATCATGACACAATTTCATTTTTCAAGACCTACATGGAACAAAGAGTATACCTCAAAGGCCCAGATGAAATTACCCCTTAAAAAACCCTACAAAACATGACTAATACAAAGCAAGGTTTATTAATGAAAAGATGCAACGTACTTTGCCCAGCATGAGACTCGCCTCCAGGTACACATCCAAATCCACCATCCAAGTTTTTGCAGCTCACAATATATTCTACAGCCTTCACCACATTAACTTTCTCAAGACGATGCAATATTGAGAGACAACAAATAGCACAATAGGAAAACCTGTACATAGAAAAATGGAGCTTGAAATAGAGATGGAGTCTAGCACAGCTGCTACAATAAGACAAGTAAATACCCTTGATGTGACACAATTAGGCCTTACTTCTATACCTAGTATCAACTTCAGCCCACCCATCACCAGAAAATGAACCATCTTCGTTCTGCAGCCCAACAGCGTCTAAAATGCCGATTAAGCAAAAACAACAAATAGAATCTTACATGGTAGACTTACAATTTGATAAATTCATCAGCAATCAAATACTGTCTTTGCCATAGAAATTAAACAATTTCCATCAAATTTCCATAAAAGGAGAAGCAACTCATAAGTTGGGCCATATTTCACGCAATTGGAGTATTAAATGTAGCAAAAATCTTACAAAAATCAAATTTCAGAATCTTCTTTTCTTTTGTAGGATAAAATTAGAGAGCTCATCAATGTCCAAAACATCAAGCCTGTCAAAAAGGGCTAAAATTTGCACAGCACTAAGTGTACATAAAAGATAAGGATCATGCCCAACAGTGCCTGCAAAACCTCCTGCAAATCATTCAAACAAAAGACCCAAACATAAAAAGCTTACTACTACCAACTTTGACAATAAGAAACTTAAATTTCATAGCGGTAGCCTACCACTATCTGCATCCCAGCATGACATCATCCATGAGATGACATCCTCTTTATCAACAACATCAATAATGTGAAGGAGATCTAGAGTGGTCAAACCCCAATATGCACCATTCATCCTTAGATGCTCCATAACTACAGCCTTAAAACTGTCTTTTTTCTGGTGGTTACAAGAAGTGTATAAGAAGTATCCAATTTAAGTAAATTTGAAGGGAATAAAGAAAAAAAAGCAGACGTTTTCAACTGAGACAATGTATTGCGCATGCTTCCGAAAGTCCAACTCTCCCATCTCTATTGACAACTAAAGCAGCAATAAGAAAAATCAGATCTAAGAAAATTCATATTAGATACCTTGAAGCAAGTAATGACCAATATCATGGCAAGTTTAGAAAGGCAGCTTGCAAAGATGTTGGATCTTTTATTTTTATTCTATTTTAACTTTCAAGGATTAACATGTGTGAATGAAATATACGTCATTATGCAAGTGACTGGAAATGCTGAAGATTTTATGATACTAAACAGCAAATTAAAAAAAAGGTTGTTCCTAATATGGAGAGTTTGGATTCTAGAGCAAACATTAGTTTGTAGGAGAGAAGAGGGAGTCGGGGAGGGAGGAGCAGAAGTCCAACAATGGGTGGCAGAAATGGGAGGAGGCATGGTGGCTAAGCTCGTGGGCTGTCTAGAACTTGGGAGAAAGTCCACTCCATGAGGTAGTGGCGCAAGGACTCAATGACCAACTTAAAAGGATGGGATGAAAAGGGAGCGTGGTGGTGGCACTACAAGCAAACTAGGGGAAGGCTTTGCTAATAGAAGGAGATGATGGGAATTTTGGCTTAGTTCAATAGAAGAAGGAAGAAGATCCGTCTAACATTATCGGCCAAGTAGAGAAGAATAACAGGATGTGAATATTGTGCAACTAGAGAGCAGCGAGCAGCGAGCAGCGAGCAGCAAGCGGCAAAGGAGATGAGAGCATTTCAACACTACTGCGATTCATCCATGGGAGACATGAGCTAAATTTTGAAGCCAATGTCAATGATTCCATCTCAAATTTTGGAGGATAATGTGAACAGAAGAAGGCATGCCACCAATGGCAATAGGCTGAAGGCATGGTCTCAAATCACATCCAAGCTTGCTCGAATGGGGTAGCTTTTAGTTTTACTGAAACGTCTATTGTGGATGAATGCAATGTTGTGTGCAGGAATAAGATGCAGGCCGAGTGTGCTCAAGGCCCTAGTGGATGCATGTTTATGCAGGAAGCGGGCAGAAAGTGCAAACTTCAAACTTCATTGCTAACACGCCCACTTTTTGTGCCAAGCTTGCCCAAGTGGGCTTTCAGTTGGGCAGATAGCATAGAGTTTATCTTAAGTTATTAATAAGTAGGATTGGAGTTAATATAATCATGTAAAACCCATACTTGCCTCATTCCATAATGACTTTAACTTATCTAAACTTGTGTCCACCTCATATGTTGACTTTTGCGACCTATACCCATCCCATTAAAGGAGGGGTAGGGGAGCTTGGCTAAAAAAATTATAAATACAAATTTTCATTAGTATCCTAAAGATCATGCAACCTAATGTAGTCTATGAATTTAAACTTAACTAAGACTCCTCTGGGATTCACTTTTACGGGTGGAAGAAATTCCTATAGGGGTTGCTTGGATTAAGAGTATGATAAGTTAACCTGGAGTATCTTACTTCTATTAATAACTTATTCCAGCTAGAGTAAAGGGATTTACCCTTAAATTTCTATTTGGTTGTTAACCCGCTTTACCCTAGTATCCTGTTTGACAATTTAATAGCTTAACCTCAGGATAGAAACAAAACTAAACCAAAGTTTAAAACTAACATATTTAT
>JAEMOT010001192.1:7053-22191 GCA_019297695.1 Apostasia ramifera
CAGGTGGAGCTGGGGCGCGTGCAGGTGGAGCTGGGGCACGCGCAGGCCGTGCAGAGACGCGCACAGTCGAAGAGCAGGTGCGTCTGAAGGAACTGTACGAGAAGTCAAGGTGAATGCTGGAGGTGCAAGATGAATGGAATTGAACTCAGAGGGGAGGAGCTGGAGCGGGTGGAGTTTAGGGATTCTCACCCAAGGCCCAAGCCCTTCCCTATCCAGGATATCGATTCATTCCAGAATCAAATAATCCCAAGGGAAACACAATTCAGATTTATTCAGCATTAAGAAAATAAGAGTAACATAGAGACATTTATATAGGCCTCCATACAGACTGACTCAATAAAGAAAAATACATAATATAATAAATTTCTCACACAAACGAGGAAATACTAGATAACATGCCTAAAATAATGATCACTGAAATAGAAACAACTAATATAAAATAAATGCGAGAAATAAAATCATCCCAAAATGGAATCTCCAATCAATCAGAATGAATAGGAGATTTCCAATCCGTCGAGTCAGCAATCCGCAGTATCCATCTTTCCAAACCTGTCCTAATAGTCAATCAATCCAGATCGAAGCAACATGGCTAGATCTCGGCCGTCGACGGTAAACGCTATCAGGAATGAATCAACGGTCGATCGTGGTGTCCCCACCACTGAGTCACTGTTGGTGATTAGAAGAAATAGTAATACCAGACCACATAAAAATACAAGCAATGGCTGGTTCACGGAACCAATCTTCTTGTCCGTTATTTCAGATTCTGAACTACAAGTCAATTATGCTCTTTTGCATCTGAATTTTCATATCAAGACATTGATAATTCCACTTTAATTAAGAAAAAAGGATATTCATATTTTTTGAAAGGGATACTCATATTATTTTATTGAACGAAAAGGACAATCATATTAGGAAGACATTATAAATACAGCTTTAAACTTATTATAATTATTTTCTACCTTCTCATGCGTTTCAAGTCAATTGTGTCCGTACTCTGTTCGCATGGTCCTGCTTCTGTTTCAAAGGATTCTTCATGAGATTGATCTGAACCGCTTGATCCTCCCAGGGTTTGGTTTTCTATACTTTTAGGTTTAAGAGATGAAGTTGGACTCCCTGCTGTCACAGAGTAAGTTTGACAGAAAAAAAAATAGAACGCATAGCTAGAAGCAATAAATTGTGGCATTTAAGATTTTGGAATGATTTAGCTAAATAGGTAGCTGCACATGAAAGCAGTTTTCATATATTGAAATGAATTAGTTATGTAAAAGAAGCAAGCATTAGTTTTGAAATTTGTCGAAAGCCTCAAGAACATAATCTACTTTTATTTTTTGAAAATTATGTGAGAAACTATGCAGTTCAAGACCTAATATCAGTACGAGAGACAAAAATGAATAAACTAAACAGAGTGTGAATGATTACCGCAGAAGGATTGGGATTCAATTGTAGAACTGATGCTGGAAAGCAGAGGAACAATGCTCTGAGACCATATTTGCCTTTCTGCCAGTGAACCACCAACAGGACAACCTGTGGCATCCTGATTCTAACATAAAGATGAAAAATAAATGCATATCCAATCTCATAACAAATACTAAAAACAACAGCATTTTAATGTTTTGAAACGTACACTCCTCTGTATAAATCAAATAAAAGAGCTAGAAATCTGTAAATTGATATTTTTTTCATATAATATCCCTCTTAAGAGAATCAATTTGGTTTTATGCCAAGTAGATTTACGATAGAAGCTATTCATTTATTGAGAAATTTAATGAAAAAGTTTAAGGAAAGAAAGGAAAACCTACATTTGATTTTTATTAATTTAGAAAAAGTTTATAATAAAGTCTCAACAGAAATACTTTGGAGAGTTTTAGATAAGAAAGAGATTTGCACTGCTTATATTCAAGTTATTAAATACATATATAAAGGAGTTGTTACCTGTGTTCGGACACAAGGAGGTTTAACTAAGAAATTTTCTATTACACCACGGTTCAGCTTTAAGTCCGTATCTTTTTGTTTTAATTATGGAAGTCCTGTTTGGACATATCCAAGATGAGGCGCATTAATGTATGTTTTTTGTAAATGATATTGTCCTTGTTAATAAAACAAAAGAGGGAGCTAAAACGAAACTGGAGCTTTAGAGAAATGTTTTAGAATCTAAAGATTTTCATCTCAGTAGATCAAAAACTGAATATATGGAGTGCACATTAATTTAAAAAAATAGTTATATTGGTGATGTGACAACTAGTGATCAAATTGTCAAGAAAAGTGAGCACTTTAGATACCTTAGATCAGTTATTCAAAATAATGGTGAAATAGATAATGACGTTATTAGCAGAATTTAAGCAGAATGGGTAAAATAGAGAAATGCTTCTAATGTATTGTATGATAGAAAAATTTCATCCAAACTTAAAGATAAATTTTATAAAACTATACTAAGACTAGCGATGATATATGGTGCTGAATGCTGACTCGTAAAGAAGAAACATACAAATAAAATAAATATTGTAAAAAGGAGAATGCTAAGGTGAATATGTGAATATGCACAAAAGAATAGAATGAGAAATGAGTATATCCAAAAGAAACCTGGTGTTGCACCAATTGAAGATAAACTAAGAGAAAGTTGGCTTAGATGGTTTGGACATATAAATCGTAGGCCGATTAAAGCTTCAGTTAAAAAAATCAAATTATTAGGTCTTACCCATGTATAAAGAGGAAGAGGGAGACTAAAGAAGACATGACAAAAAACTATAAAGAGTAATCTTAATTATTTAGACTTAGATAAGACTTTGTTAATTGATAGAGCGCAATTTTCCAAATGATTCATGTAGCTGACCCCTCCTATTGTTGCTGTATAATATCCCTTTCAAATTATAAGAAATTGGAACCCAATAGAATTGTATATACCTTTAGTTTTCAAGAATTATCTGACTGGATTGATATAAATACTCAAACTAGAACAATGAAACTAAGCACAGAGCTCAACAGTGCATCACAATTTCAACATTGACTACTATTTCATAGAACACAAAACTGGCTCCTTTAGTTTCCACTAATAACCTCTTCAATAAAGAATAAGAAATAAAAAGAATCTAATAACATTATCTCTTCATTTTCCACTTCAGTTCCCCGAGATATATATATATATATATATATATCTTATAGTATCCTATTAAATATGGTGCATGAGCTGCTGAACTTTGCCATCTCCATTTTTGCCCATGCTAAATTTCATAATTTTCAGTTTTTGCTCGTACTCAATTATAGTGCTCCATGCTGAAGATCGAGGCAGAATTTAGTCATTTCCAATTTAGCCCATGCTACCTTTGATAATTTTCAGTTTTTGTCCATCTTACATTTAATGGTTTTCAGCTTTTGTGTGACGTCCCGGCTGCCGGTACTCGACCCCTCTGTTACACTGGGCCAAGCCACCAGCAACCGAGGCGTCGGAACTTCAAATTTAACCTCATAATATTTAAAACATCTCTTTCTTACCGCAGTTTGTGATAACTCACACCATGTCCCGTGATCCATCTAGTGCAGGACCTGCCACCAAAATTGGCAGGAGTTTGTTAATACAAACTCAGTAGGTAAAACAATATCCCAATAATCAAAATATAACGAGAATAATAAAAAAATATCAGATATCAAATTAGAATGATACAAGTAAATCATGAAATGATCAATAATATTTCACATAAATATAAAACACAAGCAACCTCATATTAAAAATAATAATCATAAACCACATATCATTAAACTCACTTTATTTCATCATAACACAATATTGTTCTGTTTCGTGATGTGGATCTGTCATTTCATACCCTTTCACCTAGAAGCCTGACGAAAATTCCTTTAATTTATTATCCTTTATAGGAGCCGCCTTATATCGGAGATTCCATTTAAGGACATCATCCGGCGTACACTCCCTGCCCTCGTCGGAATAACACATAATAGGCAACTTTCCGCCCTCGTCGGATCTTGGTATACAAATATTCAATAATACTACATCACTTCACAGACCAACAAATTCATCTCATTTCTATGTCCAAACTAAAGAATATACGGCATAACATCACAATTTCTCAAATTCTTGAAACATGAAATTATAATCACAACTTAATAGTAATTCAATATCAACTAAGGGAAAGAATTACCTACCGATTTATCGTTATACAAAACTCGAAATTCCTCTCTAGCTTCTCTTTTTCTTCCTTCTCCTCCTTCTTTCCTCTTCTCTGTTTTCTTTGATTTCCCAGCTTGCTGAGCTTGGCTGAAGGAGGCGGAACATAAGGCACAGAGAGCAAGGCAGAGGCGCACACAGAGCTTCCTTCCTTCCCCCTCCTTAATATTTATTATTTATATTTTTTTTTGTTTTTACTCACTCTGCCACATGGCAGAGAGGAGAGAAAGGGGCGGTGGCAACTGGCTGCCCCAAGTAATAATATTTTTTTAGGGGAAATAACATTTTAGTCCCTCTACTATTATATCCTTGTAAATAAGTCCAAACTTATTTATTCTAAATCCAAAATTATTATTTTTGGTCCAAATCAGCTCTGATTTTTAAATGCACCAATCATCCAAATCAGCTGTAATTTTTAAATACACCAATCAAATTTTGGGATGTTACATTTTGCCTGATAGCATAAGATGGTGCTCCTCTTTGAAGATCGAGACAGCTGGGAACATTTCCAAGGTAAGGAAGGTGATGAGGCAGATCGCAGCTCCTGTCGCCAGCATGAACCCGGTGAGCTTCATCGAGGCCACCATCGAGGCCACCATCAAGGCCGCCATGAAGATGGCGATCCTGGCACGAGGGCGGCACTGCTTATCCTCTGCCGGCGGCTGAGGGCTGACTAGAAGGCTAAGCTGTGGTGTTGCATGCATGGCTATAGAGATATGATCGATATGCTTCTAATGTTGACAAGAACGAGAGTTGATGTCATGAAGTACATGTGGGCGGCGAGCTTCGGGGTGACCACATGGGAGGACGCATTCAGGGAGACATCGCGGTGCAGTTCCCGCTCACCCCCATTAAAAAGAAGCTCAGGAAATATGAGTCAGACAAAAGACGAGCAACGCGAACAAGCATCAAAATTTTGTTATCTCTCATCTTCATCACTGCCGAGTTAGTTTACTGTTGCAATGTCAATGTGTAATCTTCTCTTCCGCTGTGAAAACCTCTCATCTGTCATTTTGTGAAATTTTTCTGATCTCTCATGGCTATCTTTCATCGTCACTACTAAAAGATGGTTAAAGCACCTCAAAACACTAGAGTGGGTTCTACTTTTGTGATTTTTTTTTTAAATTGACCTAAATGTAACCTAAAACCCAATTTCAGATAGAATTAACGCCAACTCCAGTCAAATTTGGAGTTTCCTCTTATCTTCCATTTCTTATAAAACTGTCACATGGATAATTTATAGTGACAACACACCTCCTTATTCTACTAGGTATCTTACATGCATGATCTAATCAAATAATACTGAAGTATCTCTCCATGTTAAGATTTAATGTATTTTCATCTTTCTTACAGTAAGAAATAACCTCACATCTACCAGAAGTTTCGGAAAGAAATTTCTCAACAACTTTAATACAAGGTTTGTCTTCTATAATCTTCTCATTGCTAATTTTTTTTTACAAATTGCATTCAATTTTCAACAAGAAAGTTGCACTTCATTTGATTTAAAGTTATTCTAATTTATTTATTATTTAGTTTCATTTTCAAGTAAATTTGATAATTACTTTTTGTTGATTGTCTTAATCTAAATATTTCGTAAAATTATTAACTAAGATGTTCTCCATCCGTTATGAATTCCAAAGTAATTCAGCAATTCCAGTTGATGTTGAAGGAACTTCAAATTGCTTATTTAAAATATAAATTCAATGAGATACAAAAATACTTAGATACAAGGTATATATCTACTTCTGAAGCATGTTGGAGATTGTTTCAGTTTGATATACATAATAGACATCCTCCAGTACAACGTTTACAATATCATTTAAAAGATGAACAAATAGTTTGTTTTAATGAAAATGACAATTTCAAGAGTAGTGCAATGCAAAAAAACTCAACAAACTATGTTAATAGTTTTTGTACTATATGCTGAGACAAAGTGATCTTCTTTAGCATGTTTTAAGGACAAAATAATCTTAATTGGCATCCCTTCATTTGTCCTTATGCTAGGTAAGCCTGCGTTTTTATATTTTTCTACTTAATTTTTTGTGTTTTTGCTGTCATAATTCCTGCAACATGTTTTCAGAAAATCTGGAGCTTTTCCACAAGTTCCTAAACCCGACGAATGACCAAAAAGCCCTCCACTTGCCTTCCTCTCATTGGTCTTTTGGTAAGACATGCACACTTGACATTCTCTCATTGATTTGTTTGAATTAAGGGCATTTTCCATTTAGCTGAACTCTATTTCTTGCTGCCCAAACTACAGAACAGTGAAGAGAATTCACTAGCAAAAATTTCCTAAGTGTTTTTCAAGCTCTCCTCTCAAGCTCTAAGTGTTCCTCCACTTCTTCATTAGCAAAAATTTTCACTTTCTCTTGAAAAAGTGAATATTTGGAAAAACTTTTGGCTAGCAACCAAGCAAAACCTGAAACTACACTAATCCATTTTGCTGGCAAATAATTTCAAGTTCTCCATTTCTGTTTCTTGCAATGTACATTCACTGAAATCAGTAAGCTTTTGTTTTGGTAAAAGTTGTTTGAGGTTTTCTTGAAGTTTGCTTGCTTATACTTAAAGATATCTTTGTTTGAGCATCCCAAGTTTTGTAAATGAATTTTTTTTCCCTCAAGATTTAGTTTCTTTTCAATTTTTAAACGAGTTATTGGTAACTCATTTTCAGATTTCTCGAGTTTTCTGTTGGCAAATCTCTACGTGCATAGAACTCCTTTTTGTAATTTTGTTCATTTGTTTTCAAATTGTAATATTAGCCAGCTAGACTAGCAACTCTCTTTATTATCTCTTTAGGTATTTAGGTTTTTCCATTAAGTGGGAAAATAGGTGGGTTAAAATTTTCCCGTATCAAAATTCATAGTAAGGTTTAGTCAACTTTAGTTCCTAAAAAATGCCGGTGGGTTTGTAAGGTTTGGTCGGCTTTGGTTCCTAGAAAAAGTCGGTGTGTTTGCAAGGTTTGGTAGGCTTTGGTTCCTAGAAAAAGCCGGTGAGTTTGTAATCGGGTTTGTTTGGCTTTGGTTCTCAATAAAAAGCCGGTGTGTTAGTGAACTGAAATCCCACTTGAGAAGTGTGGGGAGTGGACTAGGCGGGGAGCCGAACCACTATAAATCCCTTATGCATTTTTCTCTCCTCTCTAGCTCGTTAAAATTTGATTAATATTTAATATATTAAATCTGATTTTAACTCAAAAATAAGTTCAAACTACTTCAATATAATTGATTTATATAATATCTAAATCGTATCTCTCACATTTTTATTTTAAGCTGTAATTGTGTTCATCTCGTTGTTTTGGTTAATTTGCCCAAATAAACCGATTTATTTCTCTATTTTTCTGGACTATTACAGATTATCCAGTCTATTTGGTAAAATCGACTAATTTGCTCTTTCATGTTCTATTTGACTGATTTTCACTGTAGCTTTCTTATCCTTTCTGAATACTTGGCTGTGCATGCAATTTACCTGTTGTTAATTTTATAAGCATAGTTTATTTGAATTTTTTTTATCCCAATTCACCATTCTCTTAGGAAGACCTAAGGATCAATAAGTAGTATCAGAGCAGGGCTCTTGCGTTCTTTTCACTGTTTTATTTCAGGATTAACATCCTAGAATCAATTCATGGCTCTTCCCATGCACATACCCGATGATGCTATATGTGAGGGTCTTTCGGCTAATCGTCCTCCTCTTTTTAAAGATTTGCATTATAATTTTTAAAAAAAACGGATGATATATCTTCAGGGGAATGACATAGAGCTATGGAAAATAACTTGTAAGCCCTTTGTCACCCCTATGAAGGAAGATAAAGTTACTCATAAGGAATTTTTCGAAATAATGATTAAGGAAAAGAGATTGGCACAATTAAATGCCAAAGCTCTCAACTATTTTCAATGTGAATTCTCTCCTAGTGAGTTTAACCGAATTTGCACCCTCTCCACCGCTTATGAGGTGTAGTTCAAGCTTGAGGTAACTTATGAGAGAACAAATCAAGTTAAGGAATCAAAGATAAATATGTTGATTCATGACTACAAATTATTCGAAATGAATCCTAAGGAGTTCATTAAAGATATGTTTACAAAATTTACTAATATCACTAATAAACTTATGTCACTTGGAAAAACATTTACTAACGAAGAATTTGTGAGAAAAATTCTTAGGTGTTTACCAAAGGAGTATGATGCAAAAGCAACGACGATTGTAAAAGCAAAAGACTTGTCTATCTTCGAACTCGATATGTTGGGTTCCTTAACTACATATGAGTTGAAAATGAAAAGAAAGAAAAAGAAGAAAGAAAAAGATTAGACTCAAGAAAAAGAAGGTCATTGCTTTAAGAGCCGCTTCACCTACTACTTTCGATAATAACACTTCAAGTGGTGACGATGAAGGTAAATTGATGATGAAATTGCTTTAGTGTCTAGGCGTTTCAATACACTAATGAAGAAAAAGAGAAGCTTCTCACAAGGAGCTCAAAAGAAGTCATTCAAAGCAAAAAACAAGAAAGAGAGCACATCAAAGAATAAAGAAAAAGAGATAGTTTGCTATAAATGCAATAAGCCGGGCCACAAAAAGCCAAATTGTCCTCTGCTCAAAACAAAAAAGGTAAAAAAGAAAAAGAAAGCACTAGTAGCTACAAGAAGAAGAAAAGAATGAGATGACCTCTAGATGTCATCTTTTAACTAATAATCTTACAATCTAATTGAAGATTATTTATAAATGTCATTAAACTAAATAATTGCTTTCTCTAGATAGTATAACATAACATCAAGATAACACTGAACCAAACGCCTCCTTAGAAAAATATATATGACGTAAAATAAAGTGATTGTTTAATGTTGGAATTTGTATACGATGAGATATAAAATTTTTTTTTTTTTTTAAAATAAATTTAAAATTTTAGTCATGATTAAAATAAATTATTTTTTTAGCCAGTTGTCAGGGCCTTAAAGTTAGATCTAATATGCATAATATTAATATTAAAATAAAATTACTTCTACTTATGATATAAAAATTAAATCTCATACTAGAAGTGGCTCGCATAATTCATCTCATGCACATATGTGTGCGATGTCTCATGTTATTTGTAATTTTTGTAACAAGCATAGTCATATTTTATATACATGTATGATTAAAAAATCGATACTTTCTTCAAAATTTACATTTTATGTATGAATTTCTAAAGGCATATCACATGTAAATAATTTTATTGCAACTAACCCATAAGACCTAAATTTATTTAGGTACTTAAAATCAAAACTTGAAATCTTTATTATAAGTATGCCTCCACACCAGGACCAATGAAGGTAAATGCTTCGTGGATAGCGGATATTCACGCCATATGACCGGAGACAAATTTAAGTTTATCTCGCTAAAACCAAGAAATGAAGGTCAAATTACTTTTGGCGACAATAACAAAAAGCTTATATAGGCATTGATAAAATCAATAAAAAATCCTCTACCTTTATAAATAAGGTTCTTTTGTTTAATGGACTTACATATAATTTACTTAGCATTTCTCAATTATGTGATAATAGTTATGAGATGTATTAAAATATTTAATTAAGCATGATAATATTGTTATGTTAGTTTTAGAAATGATAATGTATATCAAATTGATTTATCTTCTATTGATTGTGATGATATGAAATGTTTGGTATCATATACTTGTGATTCATAACTATGACATAGAAGATTAGGTCATGCCAGTATGCATACCTTACAAAAGATATTTAGGTTAGACCTAGTAAGCGCTTACCTAAGATTTTATTTAAAAAAGATAGACTATGTGTTGCATGTCAATTAGAAAAACAAACTAGGAATTTCTTCAAGACCGAACATGCTATAACATCATCAAAACTATTCGAAATTTTGTGTATGGATTTATTTGGTCCTAATAGAACACTTAGCTTAGGAGGAAAGAAAAATTATTTAGTTGTTGATAACTATTCTGGATTCTCATGGACATTATTTTCTGCTCATAAGCGTGATGCATTTGATTGTTTCAAATCTCTATACAAGCACATATGAATGAGAAAGGTTTTGATGTAGTATCCAATCATAGGATCATGGTGGCGAATTTGTGAATGAACAATTTGAATCCTTTTGTAATGAATGTGGTATCTCAAATAATTTTTTAACCCCTCAAACACCTCAACAAAATAGAGTTATTGAGATGGCACGTTCCATGCTTCATGAGCGTGGACTTCCAAAATATTTTTGGGCTAAAGCGGTAAACACGGCTTGCTATGTTGTGAATCGTGTTACTGTTCATTCAGTACTGAGGAAGATTGAAAGATCAAAAACCGAACATGTAACGTCCCGGTAAAATTTAAATTTAGATTTTTGGTTAATTTAACTTATTATGATGAAATTAATTTTTAATCATATGAAATTAATTATTTAAAATTTAATATATAAAATATTAAATATTTGTTATGCCATTCGAAATTTAAAATAACTAAAATTAATTTTTAATTTAATTAAATTAGATTATTTAAAATTTAAATCTAATGAATTTAATTACCTATTAAATATCTATAACTACCTCCTTAAATTAAGGCTAAGAAACTTACAGAAATACCCTCAGTTTGTGATTTAGAGAAGAAATAGTTTTTCACCTTAAACACCGATTCAACTTCCCCCCTCTTACAACTGCTGTCGGCCTAGAGAGAGGAGAGAGAAAGGGATGCGTGGAAAAGAGAGAGAAGCCGGATCTCCCACAAAATCGACGATTCTTTTTCATCTTCTTCTCAATCTACATGTTTACTTACGCCTTGGATCGGATCTAGCAATTTGGAGCGATCCTTTCTCTCTGAATCTCAAGAAAACCAGAAACTATGGTGAATTCGAGGTAAGTTTTACCCTAACTTTGCTAGATTAAATCTAAATATGAGTATTATGGAAATACTTTAAAAATTTTTGAAAACTTGCCATGAAAATAAAGAGTTCTTCTTTTAACTCATATATTATTTGTATTATATTTCTTTCCATTATTTCGAGTTGAACATTCTAACTGCTTGGGTCTGGATTCAAAACAACAACAATTAAGAAAGAAGGAGCTCTTTTCTCTCCTCCAAGAGATTCACTTTACTGAGTGAATATCATATATAAACTTTTAGAAAATAGATGCAAACCCCTTTTCTATGTTCCTGCAATGGCTTTTTGTTGTTATCAAATGTGAAACAGGTTCTCTTTTGGGATTACGCACCTGCCTTAGCTTGAGCATATAATATGATATTTGGCGCGACGGCGTCCATTGACAGTTTTCGACTGTCATGGGAGATGACGATCCCCAAAGCAGATACATGTCTGCTGTGGATACGTGTCTACTAGAGGTCCTCACATGATATTTGGCGTGACGACGTCCATTGGATATGCCTACGGAAGGCTATTCATGGAGGGTGACGATCTCCAAAGATGTAAAAGGCAGCTGAGGCGTAGTACAAGAAAATCACAGGCCCAAAAGATAAAAGTGAAATTAATAAAAAGAAATTTACCTGTTACTTATATTTTTTATCATTTCTATTCACATGTTGATATGGTATTTTCTATGCAAATCATGATATATTTGTTTAATATTTACTATTCACATTGTGCTATATCATTTTTTTATCCTACATGCATGCTTAATTATTTGTTATTCTTATTACATCATGTTAATATGCTATTATTATTATTATTATCATTGTTTAATATTTTTATTTAAAGGTTTTGTTAGTGTACAACCTACGAATCTGTTCTAACAGACTCTGTCACTAACGTGATAGGTACTGGAGCACTTAATCATGGGAATGGGGAGAATGTCAGTCAAAAAGAGAATTAGTTTATTTTCTTTATTTCTTTAGAGAGTGACTTATTTGCTTATGTGTTTGGTTAAGACTTTAGTGATTTGTCTTATTTGCTTTAGCTGAATATTTAATTCTGTTCTAAGATGTAATGTGAACTCTTGTAGTAGCATTTGATCTATTTAGTTTTCTTTCGTTGTTAATTTTATCTTTCCTTCTCCCCTAACTTAGATAAATTTTTGTGTGACTGCTAGAGTCGTCACAAAACATTTCTCATTTTCGTGTATTTGATTATAAATGCTTTGTTAAATAACGGTAAAAAAAATTTGGGTAAGTTTGATCCTAAGACGAATGAAGCCATCTTCTTAGGGTATTCTCTAACTAGCAAAGTGTATCGTGTATACAACACAAGAACTATGCTAGTTAAGAAGTCCATTCATGTTGAATTTGATGAATCAAACCGTAATTTTTCAAAAAAAGATAATAATCTTGATGAAGTATAAAATTTGAAAAGCTGTCTTTAGAAGGCGGAGATGCAAAGCTAAAAGATGAACCTCGTGATATTGTTGCACCCATACAAAGCAACCAAGAAAGTGGTGATCAATTGAATCTTCCAAAAGAATGAAAATATAAAGAATCTTATCCGTCGGAATAAATTATGGATCCATCTCAAGGTGTTCGCACTAAAGCATCTTTTCGAAATGAGGTAATTCACTCCACCTTTATCTCTCAAATTGAACCTAAATCATTTGAGAAAGTCGAAAAAGATGAGTTTTGGAATTGAGCTATGCAAGAAGAGCTAGAATAGTTCAATAGAAATAATGTTTGAGAACTTATTCCACGACCCAAAGATCATTCTATTATTGATAAAAATGAGTTTTTTGAAATAAGCTTTTATGATTTTGGTATTATTATTCATAATAAAGCTCGTTTAGTTGCGAAAGGATTTACTCAAATTGAAGGTATCGATTTTGAGAAAACTTATGCTCCAATTGTTTGGCCAAGTATTTCCTAAGAGGGGGGTGAATTGGGAATCTTAAAAATTAATTAATTAAATTTATTTTAACACTAAAATTTTTTTAGTATGATATTTAGATTTATATCAATCTGAATTTTATAAACTAATAGATAGATAGAGTGATTCTAAAATGCAACCACTGCAGAAATGACAATGCACTAAATAAGGTCAACCGAAACAATTGAGCTATTAGAGAGAATCAACAACAGTGGAAATGATTAAGCTCAAAATACTTAGCTATTAAATTTTATATTATTATAGTAATTTTAATATGAAAATAGAGAAACTTAAATTCAATTTAGCATATAATATATCGACTTAGTTGAAAACCGAGAGAGACGAAAAATAAAAATACTCAAGAAATTTATAGTGGTTCGGCTGCCCGCCTAATTCACTCCCCACGCTCCTCAAGTGGAATTCACACTAAATCACACAGATTTTTTACAGGAACCAAAGCCGAACAAACCCAATACAAATCCTACGACTTTTTTAAGGAACCAAAGCCGAGCAAACCTTCACTAGCTTCCACGTAAGGAGAAAAACAAACAAAAAGGGAAAAATGAGTTGCTAGACTTGCTAGCTTAGAATATAACATGAATAAAAAAGAAAAATTACAATGAGAAGCTCTATGCATGCAAGGGTTGTCAAATAAAAACTCGTAAATATTCAAAAAGAGTTTATAAAACACGTTTATATAAAAGTTTGAAGAAAAACAAGATTATAGTGGGAAGACAAAGTAAGATCTTTGTAGAGAAAGAAGCAAATCTTGAAAATTAACAAGTAATTAAAACTTAAGCTTTCTTATTTAAGAAATGATTCAAGCAGAAGAAGAAAATCAGAGATTAAACATAAAAATTTTAGCAACGCAAAGAACGAAGGCCAAATAAAGTTAAGAACATCTGCACCAAATAGCCTAAAATGTCTTGAAAAATCAAGAATTCTTTCTCCGATAGATCTCCTTGAGAGCTTTGCAAGATTGAGCACAAAGGAGAGTTAGGAAACTTAGAAAGCAAAGAAAGAGAGAGAGTTTGCAGAGAAAAATGTTCACTCTATGCACAAGTGCAAAATACACTCAATGAGAATGATTTTAAGCAATTTTTGAAATGATAAGGGTGAGAAATTACTTAAATACTCATTTTTTACTTATAAGAAATGGACATAAGGAGGGCTAAATAGTCTTTTTGAGTTATGAAAAAGCTGTAGAAAAATGGTCTAGCAAATTGTTCATTGACAGCTCAAATAGCAAGCTTAATAGAGTTAAAATGATATTTAAAATAGCAAAGAATAATTATATAAACTTGCTTAGAATATGGACCAATGTGAGGCTGCCATATAGGATGAGCTTTAGCCTTAAAAAGGATTTAAGAACATTAAAATGCTCAACCTAAAGCTCAAAAATCTGGGAGCAAAAAGACAAGATTGGTGAAAAGGTTAACATTATTTTATTAATTTTGGAAAGATATAGAATAGTCTAAGCTAGTAAGTAAGATCCTCATACAAAAGAGAAAGCTATGATATCTTTAGTATTAGACCCCTATGGCATGTAAGAGAACAGCTTTTGTCTTTATTGACAGATATTCTAACTGTTGGGTAAAGGGAATGTACGTGGAGGCTGATTGTAACAATCAGTCGGATCTCTCTGTGAAGGGGTTGGAAGGATTTCCAGAGCAACTCAGCTGATTCTAACAATCAGCCTGGACAGGCTTTAAAAATGGAGAAATAAGGTGAACTAGGATTTTCAAAAGTCATGAATTAACTAGAGCTAATAAGAATTAAGAGTAAAAATTCAGGCTAATTTGAGTCTAAATTCTTTAGACTCAAGAATTAAGAGTAAAAACGAGTAAAAACTTGGCAACCAAAGCATGCTTACAATTATGTTCTGGAAAAGAAAAAATAAAATGATACATTCTTTGCTTTGTTTTTCTTGGACCTTGACGTAAATCCTCGTTTGCATATTGTAAACCTGATTACACACTTAAAGAGAGGATTAGTTGATAAATTAAAGTAATTGATGTCATCACAATCAATAGGGTTCAACATTTTCCCTATTTTTGATGATGACAATTACTTTAATAATCCAAGAGGGGTATTTAAGAATTAACCAAGTAAAAAACTCCCCTTAGAAAATCACTATTAAAATAAATGCAAAAATTGACAAGTAGAGG
>JAEMOT010001192.1:30171-59393 GCA_019297695.1 Apostasia ramifera
ATTAATTCTTAAATACTCCTCTTGGATTATTAAAGTAATTGTCATCATCAAAAAAAGGGAAAATGTTGAACCCTATTGATTGTGATGACATCAATTACTTTAATTTATCAACTAATCCTCTTTTTAAGTGTGTAATCAGGTTTACAATATGCAAACGAGGATTTACGTCAAGGTCCAAGAAAAACAAAGCAAAGAATGTATCATTTTATTTTTTCTTTTCCAGAACATAATTGTAAGCATGCTTTGGTTGCCAAGTTTTTACTCGTTTTTACTCTTAATTCTTGAGTCTAAAGAATTTAGACTCAAATTAGCCTGAATTTTTACTCTTAATTCTTATTAGCTCTAGTTAATTCATGACTTTTGAAAATCCTAGTTCACCTTATTTCTCCATTTTTAAAGCCTGTCCAGGCTGATTGTTAGAATCAGCTGAGTTGCTCTGGAAATCCTTCCAACCCCTTCACAGAGAGATCCGACTGATTGTTACAATCAGCCTCCACGTACATTCCCTTTACCCAACAGTTAGAATATCTGTCAATAAAGACAAAAGCTGTTCTCTTACATGCCATAGGGGTCTAATACTAAAGATATCATAGCTTTCTCTTTTGTATGAGGATCTTACTTACTAGCTTAGACTATTCTATATCTTTCCAAAATTAATAAAATAATGTTAACCTTTTCACCAATCTTGTCTTTTTGCTCCCAGATTTTTGAGCTTTAGGCTGAGCATTTTAATGTTCTTAAATCCTTTTTAAGGCTAAAGCTCATCCTATATGGCACCCTCACATTGGTCTATATTCTAAGCAAGTTTATATAATTATTTTTTGCTATTTTAAATATCATTTCAACTCTATTAAGCTTGCTATTTGAGCTGTCAATGAACAATTTGCTAGACCATTTTTCTACAGCTTTTTCATAACTCAAAAAGACTATTTAGCCCTCTTTATGTCCATCTCTTATAAGTAAAAATGCTAGCTGCATTTTTCTACAAGAGTATTTAAGTAATTTTTCACCCATGTCATTTCAAAAATTACTTAAAATCATTCTCATTGAGTGTATTCTGCACTTGTGCATAGAGTGAACATTTTTCTCTGCAAACTCTCTCTTTCTCAGCTCTAGAGTCTGTTTGTTTATAATATTAAATTTAATAAGGTTAGAATTAAACTTGAATAGAGATATTTTTTATTGAAAGTTATGAATGATGTAAAATAAAGTTAGTTATTATATTGGGATATATGAGGGATGTGATATAAAGTTAGTTATTATGTTGGAATATGTGAGTAATGTAATATAAGTTAGTTATTATTTTAGTAATGTGTATAGGATGTGAAATAAAGTTAATTTTTCATATTAAATTTTATGTGATGTGATATGCCTGGTTAAAATTAAACTAGGTTAATTTTCAACGGCCAAACAAACAAAGCCTAAGTGGTCTAACTCTCCTTTGTTCTCAATCTTGCAAAGCTCTCAAGGAGATTCATAGGAGAAAGAATTCTTGATTTTTCAAGACATTCAAGGTTATTTGGTGCAGATGTTCTCAACCTTATTTGGCCTTCGTCTTTTGCGTTGCTAAAATTTTTATATCTAATCTCAGATTTTCTTCTTCCGTTTAAATCATTTCTTGAATAAGAAAGCATAAGTTTTAATTACTTATGTGAGATACCACGTTCATCACAAAAGATTCAAACTGTTCATTCTCAAATTTGCCACCATGCTCACTATGATTGGATACTACATCAAAATATTTCTCATTCATTATGTGCTTGTATAGAGATTTGAAACAATCAAATGCATCACGCTTATGAGCAAGAAATAATGTCCACGAGAATCCAGAATAGTTATCAACAAGAACTAAATAATTTTTCTTTAGGAGCTAAGTGTTCTATTAAAACTAAATAAATTCATACACAAAATTTCAAATAGCTTAAAAGATGTTATAGCATGTTTGGTCTTGAAGAAATTCCTAGTTTGTTTTTCTAATTGACATGCAACGCATAATCTATCTTTTTCAAATAAAATTTTAGGTAAGCAAGTACTTAACTAGGTCTAACCTAAATATCTGTAGGGTATGAATACTAGCATGACCTAATCTTCTATGTCATAGCTATGAATCACAAATATATGATGTCAAACATTTCACATCATCACAATCAATAGAAGATAAATCAACTTGATATGCATTATCACTTCTAAAATAACATAACAATATTATCATGCTTAATTAAATATTGAATGCATTAAAAGAAATCTCTTGTAATAATAGAGAAATGCTAAGTAAATTATATGCAAATCCATTAAACAAAAGGACCATATTTATAAAGGTAGAGAATTTTTTACCGATTTTATCAATGCCTATATGCGCTTTTTAGTATTGTAGCCAAAAGTCACATGACCTTCATTTCTTAATTTTATAAAAATAAACTTAAATTTGTCTTCGGTCATATGGCGTGAACATCCGCTATCCAAGAACCATTTACCTCTATTGGTCCCGGTGTGGAGGCATACCTACAATAAAGATTTCAAATTTTGATTTTAAGTACCCAAATAAATTTAAGTCTTATGGGTTTAGTTGCAATAAAATTATTTACATGTGATATGTTTTTAGGAATCTATACATAAAATGTAATTCTTGAAGAAAGTATTAATTTTCTAATCATACATGTATATGAAATATGACCATACTTATTAAAAAAATTACAAATAACATGAGGCATCGCACACATATGTGCATGAGATGAATTATGCAAGCTATTTTTAGTATGAGATTTAATTTTTATATCATAAGTAGAAGTAATTTTATTTTAATATTAATATTATGCATGTTAAATCTAACTTTAAGGCCCTGACAATTTGCTAAAAAAAATAATTTATTTTTGTCATAACCAAAATTTTAAATTTATTTAAATTTTTTTTTAAATATACCAATTATCAGAATATTCACACAAAATTTTTCTTAACAACCAGTTATCAGAATATATATAGTATCACACCATATAAATAATAAAAAATATATATAAAAGAAATATCACTATATTTTAATAAAATTTTGCTATATCATCTCACCCCTGTTCTTGTGATTAATTCATATCTGCTAAAAAAAAGTCATTGGTTGACTCAGAGTCCTGTTTCTCAGTCAACTATAGCTACACTACCATATCCACAGTGACCTACACACAGTCACCACGAAATCGTCATCTCAACCAGTAACCTTCCATAGGTTACCACCGGATGCCGTCGCACCCAAATCCACACGTACCTTATCACAATAGGTGACCCATACACAATCACGTTTGGTGATCGTCATCACCCCGGGTAGCCAGAAACCATCACTGGATCTCGTTACATCAATATTATCATCGAGCTCAAACCGTGATGGGTATAATTGCGAAGATAAATAAATTAACTTTTTTTTCACACAATATATACGTCAATCTCATTATATCATCATTATATATTATAAAATTTATTATCAATTGATTACACTTGTCATATGGCTCAATTGAACTTAAAAGCATTTTAATTAATTCATTTCAATCAACCACCACATTTAAAAATAAAGTAAACAGTAAATAAATCTAGTCATGAAAAACAATGATAATTACAGAGCACACAACATATACTCAAAATATAATATTTTATATTTGACAAATTAATTTAGAGTAGATCCATCTATCTCTTAGGCTAAGAAGCAGTATTCTCTTAGAACACCCTGAAATATACCGAATTAGTGATTAAAAGTAGGTATCCTATTCAAATCAAAAGAACGATACGGCGATACGAATACGATACGATACGGATACGGTGATACGATAAACTTAAAAAATATAAAATACAAATGCATAAGGACATGATTGTTATATATGTATATATAATATTTTATATTTTCACATTTAAGGCAAAATTTTGTAATAAATGAGAACGACTTACACAAATTATTGTCATAAATTTCAAAAATATCTTTTAAATTTTTTTCAAATTAACTATATTTTTTCAAACATTTTTTATATCACTTAAAGCACTATTATAAATAATTTAATTTAAAAAATATCTTTTAACTACTGAATTTAAAAAAAATTTAAATTTAAAGTAATACCATAAAGTTTGTTTAATTACGTTCTAACTTATCAGATTATTTATATAAAATAAGTGTTTAAATATATATATCAGTAGATTAGTTTCACTTTGAATTTAAATTTAAGTCAAATCAATTAGTTTAATACAAAAAAAATACAATTAATAATACAGATGCTGTGACATAAATCAAAATATATTGACTTAATTAAAGTATATATATGTTTTCTCTTCAAGATTCTAACTAAATAAATAAATTGTTGATGTAAGAAGAAAAAAGTCCTAAAAGATAACGGTACGCAGAGAACTAAGTCTGATAATTAAGGCTTAATTGAGAGAAAAAAGCATCTAGAAAAGCAAACAGAGGTTTAAGGTAGTTCAGGGATGAAATCCCCTACGTCCACCGGGGGAGCTTGAAGTCTTTCACTATATCTCAAAAAGGAAAGACCGCTTGGGCTTAGTACAAAAGTGTAAATAATAAAAAAAGATCAAGAAGAAGCCGAACCCCCTTCTTGAAGCTTGTTCAAGAGTATTTATAGACGAACAGTAGTGGGGTTCAGCCCAAGTCTTCCGGAACAGGATAATGTATTCAACTGCTGAATCCAAATTAATGATCCCACTGCTGTCAGCTACCAGAGGAGCTGAAAGTAGTGGGTGGAGAGCTTGGCTTCTTGGTCTTCGCAATTCTCCCAGAAATCCGTAATAGCTGGAGCATACAAATTCTTGATTTGCGTGATTGGAGAGAGCATGCGCCATTGGGAATAGTGCGATCGTGGCACTCTGACAGTGACAGTCACTGCTGGGAAATATCGTCACCGATGGTATTGGAAGTTATCCCAGAGCATCGTGGCCGACGTTTGGGGAAAACTAGGATAGGTCGTGTCTGATGTCATGAGGCTGTTGCAGCTTAACCGTCGCCGAAGAGGTTTGCGAAAGCCTGAACCGCCGGGGTCGAAGTTTGAGATCTGCAAGAGAACAAATTAATTGTTATAATGGAGGGTTAGTGTGCCTCCCAAGGTGCCACGTGTACGGCTGAGATGCAGCACTGGAACCACGTGTTAACATTAGCCCCCGCATATTAGGGCGCGAACATTAATGTGTTTAGGGTTTAGGGTTTAGGGTTTAGGGTTTAAGGCTCAAGTGAGAGAGGAAGCATCCAGAAGGGCACATAGAGATTTAAGATAGTTCAGGGATGAAATCCCCTACGTCCACCGGATCAGATAAAGTCTTCCACTATATATCTCAAGAAAGAGAGCCGCTTGGGCTCAGTACATGGGCAGAAATAGTAGGGAAGAAAAGATCCGGCGGATCCCCCTTCTCGTTGAAGCCTGTTCAAGGGTATTTATAGGCGAAAAGAAGAGGAGATCCGCCCGGCTTTTCTGGAAAAAAGAAATGTATACAATTGCTGAGCCTGCACTAGTGGTCCCACTGCTATCGGCCACCGGAGGAGCTGGAAGCAATGGGTTGAGAGCTCGTCCCCTTGATCTTCGCAATTCTCTTGGGAATCCGTTGATGGCTGAAGCATGCGGGCCCTTGGTTTGTATGACTGGCAGGAGCGCACAGCACTGAAAATAGTGCAATCGTGGTATGCTGATAGCGACAGGTGCAGTTGGAAAACATCGTGGTCGACGTTTGGAGAAATCTGGGATATGTCGTTCCCGATGTTACGAAGCTGTTGTAGCTCAATCCTCGTCGACGATGTTTGTGGGAAGGTTGTATCGTCGTGGTCGAGGTTTGAGATCTGCAAGAGCAAAACCCATTAGTGATTGATTATCAAAATAGAGGATTAGTGTGCTTCTCGAGGTGCCACGTGTATGGCTGAGATGCAGCGCTGGAACCACACGTTAATAGTGTCAAAACTTGCTGGCCTGATGAACTACCAGGTGCTCTCTAGGCCTACAACACTGTCCCATCCGAAGTTACCTAGGAGTCCCCCTTCTCTCTAGCCTTCGGAATGGATGCTGTGATACCTGTTGAACTGGAACATTACTTCTTGAGAGTGAAGGCAGTGGCAGACTTCGATCCCACCGATTTACAAACCTGGATGAGTGAGAACAATAATTCACGATGGGTTGGCCTGGATCTCTTGGAAAAAAAAAATAATTAGCCACACTCAAACGTCTAGAGCATAAGCGCTGAATTAAGCAATATTTCAACCGCAAGGTTAATCCCAGAAGCTTCACTCAAGGTGATCTGGTACTCAAGCGGCAACAGCTTGCTGGCAGCAACCTGGGGGTCCCCAAGCTTGAACCAAACTGGGAAGGCCCATACATTATGCGCGAAGTTGCAGGGCCCAATGCTTACTATCTCATGACTCCTAAGGGTATTCAACTCCCCAGAATATGGAGCTGGGATGATCTGAAAAAGTTCTATGCTTAAACTCTGATTTCTCTACACATCATACCTGGAATTCATTTGTACAGATTCAATTAGAGATTTTACATTAATACACATTCAGAAACTTTTATTTGCTCATGGTTTTCTGAAAAATTATATTGCTAGTTATTGGTGTTCTAAATCCCGAAACTTTAGTTACCTCTGATTCATGATCATCGCTGCAACAACTAACAGAGGACCTTCTCTGGTATAAGATCCTTTGTTCAGGCATCTCACGTCCTGGGATCTGTGGACTGTTTCTGAGTATTCATTATCACAGTTAAAGGGATCTTCAATCCTGATATTAATGGTAATTTATTCTGAGTATTCATATCACTTCAAGCATGATCAGCTTATCATTCGTTATTCAGGCATCATGCGCCAGGTATGATCGCGTAACCCTAACTCTCCAACCATCGCACCCGAGATTACATCACCTCATAGACGATGGTTCATTATCCTCACAATCCATATACGGAGGTCACTGAACCTAGTTATGCCTAAGGTAGGTGGGGTTTTCTCTCAATACTGGAATCCACTCCATAAGCCCACCTGGCTAGCGAAGGGCCAGAAGGGCTTGCTCGTAATCTTAGGGCAGTCCCTACTATCTACTCATGATACAGGTCCTCCTTAAGCAGAGTTCTTTCGCCTTCCACTAGAATTTGCCTCTATAACGGAGGTCAGCCCGTGCCTAAAGTACAAACATCAACCACGATGTTTCAGACGGTCTAAGTTTTTTTGGCAATGGGTCAGATAACTCCTCCTAGGCAGAATCTTCACTATTATCATTATTTTTTTCCTGTGCAGGTGTGTAAAGGAGTATGATTTCAAATTAAATCTGGGGAGATATCTTATCAGAACCTACTGTGATGAAAATTACTCAGATTACTTCCTAATCAGATATTAAAGTTTCAAATGCCCTTTCCGCTCAATTAGTCCAGCCTAAACTCTTTGAAGTGGAAATTACGCACTAGTATTCTGAATCAGACATCATATCAAAGTCTCAAATGATCTATTATCAGAATCAGATTAACATATATCAAAAGATTACAATTGTATTTCATACAATCAAGAGCTATTCAAGGTACCTGCTCATCTTACCTTATAATAAACAGGTATGTGAAAACTTTTCATTCACTTTCAAAAGTACAAAGATTATTTTCATTTTACACCTAAGAGGGTGGACCTCTACTGGCTTTATCCAAAAGATCAAACATCTGCTGGATAAGATCATCAATGATGTCCAGTCACTCTTTCTTATAAGTAGGATCAGCGGCCAGGCATGGAATGGGTTCCACTTCCGAGAGGTCGTCTGCGGTGATATTACCCGCTTGGATCAAAGTGGAAGCCAAACATTCCCAAGCTCTCCTTATCCCATCTAACCTATCCTTTCTGCAGGGTAGGCTTATTTTGTAGGCCTCCACTGCAGCTGCCGACTTTGCCGCAATGTCACCTACTGATCCTCAGTGACCATTATTCAGCTTCTCTCGGAGGGCCTTGTTGTCTGCCTTCAGCGCTTCCATAGCAGATTTGTGAATTGAGAACTCCTCTTGAAGTTTTGTCTTCTCCTGCAGAACATTGTGCTGAGAAGACTTTGCTGCAAGTTGAGTTCTCAAGGCCTGAATTTTCTCGCCTTGTTGCTGAATCAGACGGCTCTGCTCAATGACTCATCCTCAAAGCCCTGTTCAGAAACAGAGACAAGCGAGCAAGTACCTAAGAAACAAGAGCAGGATTAGAATATCTTGATTCGCAACCATCAGAGAGGCATGAGGAATGTTGAGGGGTCCTTACCGAAATAGTCTTGTTGGCCACGTTGGCGAAGGTATCTGGTGTTGAGGTTCTTTCAATCCTCTCCTCCAGGTCTTTGGTGACCAGGCCACTTCCTATTGCCAGTCTCATGTCCCCTGGGACTGTGAAACCTTGCTCGGATGATTGCTGGGAGAACACCATTAATTTTCTTTGGTTCTCTTGTGTCTACATAGCAATCTTCGTCCATTCATCTCCATATCCCCCTGCGAAATTAATGTAGTAGGGGGGCACCACACTCTGCTGCCATTCGTGTGCTTCCCTGGCTGGCAGCCGCCCCTCCTCAGCGGTCTTCCCCTTCTTTGAGAGGATTTCCGGACTTTTCCTATCAAGGAGACCCCTCTTCCTCTTAGGGATCTCCTTCAGCACTGCGTCCAGGCAGGGACTCGCGGCGGCCTTTTCTGCTCCCTTCTCCTGTTCCTTCTCCTAGACCTCCTCTGCTCCTTTCTCTGGGCCCTTTTCCTAGCCCTTCTCTTCTCCTTTTCCTCCCCCAAGGACAATCTCCTTATTTCTTTTAGCGATTGCTTAGGTTTGGCTACCGACACAGACCCTTTTCCCTTGCCTGCTTCCTCAAACAGCTGGGCCAAGGGTATACTGTCCTCGGCAGTATCATCTGAAGAAGATACCACGTTCGCAGAGGCTCCGCCACAGACTAGCTCCGGAACCTCTATCTCTCCCTGCTCCTCCATAGGCCTGTAAATGGGTCGGATCTTGATCCGATCCGATCCGTGATCCGAACTGATTATCTTATGAAACAGAATAAATTTTTGACCCACACGATTATTCCAAAAAACCGACCCGCACCGTTTAAGTATTGTCGGGTCGGATCCGGGTCGATGTTGATCCGACCCGAAAAAAATCCGATCCGGAATTTATAAGTATGAAATTATTTTTCGTATTTATATATTTATTATTTAATTGTATATGTTAATTGTTATTTTATTTTATGAAGGTTTTGAAATGTGATTGAGACCTATAATTATTAAAGAGGCTACTGCAAATTATTTTAAGTGCAGTAACCAGGAAGTGCTTGCATTGTGAAATGGGATAAATAGCTACAAATATTTTTTACCGTTAAGATAAAATATTTAGTGCTAACTTTAACAAAATTGCGCTTTATTTTTTGTGCAATATTTTTATTCAACTGTTGGTTTTATGTTTTGTAATATTATAATATAATGTTGATGTCAGTGATATGATCTTTAAATGTTTATATATTATCCTTATATTTTTTACTATAATGGATTTATATTGTAAATTTTAGTGATCAAAATTTTATTTAAAAATATAAGAATACATATAAAACTAATAGTTGTAATCATTGAAAAAATAGTGTTAAATTATGTAAAAAAAAGTTCCGGATCGACCCGAAATCCGATCCAAAAATCCGAACCGTGGCGGGTCATGGAACGGATCTGGGTTGATCTCGATCCGATCCGATTTTTAATCCGATCCGGATATATTGGAATCGGATCCGAGTCGGGGTCAACCCGATTCGGATCCGATCCGTTGACAGGCCTACTCCTCCACCACCTTAGTAACTTCTTTAAGCTTTGAAGAAAAGTATAATCCCCCTGATGCTAACAAACACGTACCCAAGCATGTAGAGAAGCTTGCACCCTATAGTGACCTTGCTAAGACTCTTGGAAGAATCCTTCAGGAGTGCCTCATTCAGGTCAGAGGCCATAAGAATGAGTGGACTGATATTCAGCAAACTACTGTTTATCTCCTCTAAAAGAGATCCTCAGATACAATGGGCATTATCTTCTCTGAAATAGAGAAATGCCACAATGCCGCACAAAGAAGTATCTCAATGCGAAGTCTACACTATGTGAATGTCATTTGTGAGTATCTTAATGCGCGTCTTGGCTTTGAGCTTCTTACTATCAATTCTCCATGTACAGCCTCAAATTGCATCAGCCTAAGCCTTCCTTCTTTACTCACATATTTAGCAAGTCTCTCATTCAATCTACATCCACTCAGCCATCCTTATCAGCTCAGCCTCCATCCACTTCAAGTGTTGAGTCCCTCTTCACACCTAAATTTGTCAATTTTATTATATACTCATTTCATGAAATACAAGAAATGACTAAGAGAAATTATCAGCAACTTCTATTTTAACAAGCTCAGATTGATTCCTTGTCTGCCTTTCTGATTGAGATTGCAAAAGTCGTCAACAACAATCCTAACCATATGACTGAGTTTTGCATCAAAATCATATCCTATCTTAAAGAGTGTAAACCCTCTTCCTCCAAGGGCAAGAAATAATCTAATCTGAGTTATTTGCTTATGCAATTTTAATAGTGATGCTATCTTTATATTTTTATTTATGTTATATTTATGTGATATTGTGAAAGCAATGGACTTATTTGTGAATTGTGATATCTTTGATCAATTGATTCATACGGAACTCTAGATTTGTGGCCATTTATATGTGAACCTCATGGTTATTTGCATAATCTTTTTTAAAGCTATATTATAGTGGTATGCTATTCTATTTATTATTATAATAAAAATATAAAAGGCTGAATTTATCGTTATTGCTTTATCTGATATAGTCTGTTCATGCTTATAGTGATAGAAAATAAGCTCTGTTCTATTATGTATATCATGGGCTAAAATAGGTCTGTAAAGGTACAAATCCTTTTGGCTTGTTCTCGTTCACTTTGACTATCCTTTTAATGATGCCAAAGAGGAAGAAATGTTAGTGTGTCCTTCATTGTTTTAATTTCTTTTATGACTCTGATAGAAGTTTAATGCTTTGGTTGTTATTGTTTAGTGTGAAAGTTATTATTACGTAGTTATAAGATAAAATCACAGTAGTTTAACTGTTATCATGATTATCTCATATTTATTCATGCTATTATTGTTTAACTGTTATATCTTAGTGCGAAAAATTATTTTTGACCATATATTGATTCAGAGGGAGTTTATTCCTCAAGTTTGCTATACTCAATATTGCATATCTATTACATTTTAGTGCCTTGCTAAAAGGAAGTTTTTCACCTACTTATATATCTTAAAATCCTCTTAGCACACTAAAGTAATTATCATCATCAAAAAGAAGATTATTGAAATTCATTAATTTTGATGGTTACAATTACTTTAAGTCAAGTACTAATCATCTTCTAAGCATATTCTTACAAGCTAATCGTTCTTTAGAAAGTGGATATTCTCAAGTCCAAGTGAAACAGATCTCACCGTTCATTAATTTTATTCTTCATAAGACTTTATGTAAACGCGTTAGTCTTGCCAAGAGATTTTACTCGTATTTTATAGATATTTTATTTTCTTTTCACTTGCATTTATTGGCCTAGAATGATATCTTGTTGCATCTTTCAAGTGGCCAAAAATTTTTTCAAACGTCTCTCATTTTTCAAGCCAACAAAATACAACCAGTCAATTTCACCAAATCAATCGGTTGGCTCCGCTGGACCTAGACTGACCTGTCCAGTCAGCCTAGAATTCCATTTGATTGTTATGTATCATTATTTTAGCTAATCTAAAATGCATTATTTGATTTATTTCAAAGCTTTGTGATGTGCAATATTTTTTCTTTCATGAAATATCCACAAAGCTCTATTTTTTTTCTCTTTTGTCACTTTCTAAAAGAAGAAAAAATGAGTTGACATCCACCAACTTTTGTCCTTTGGCTTACATTTTTTGTACTATATGCTGAGACAAAGAGGTCCTTTTTAGCATGTTTTAAGGGCAAAATAATCCTAGTTGCATTCCTTCATTTGTCCTTATCATAAGTAAGTCCACTTAAGTATTTTTATATTTTTCTCACCCAATCTTTTGTGTTTTTGCTATATAATTCCTACAACATATTTCCAGAAAATATGAAGCTTTTCCACCATTTTCTGAACTCAAAAAATAACCAGAAAATATGAAGCTTTTCCACCACTTGCCTTCATCTCATTGGTCTTTGGGTAGGACATGCACACTTGGCATTCTCTCATTGGTTTGTTTGAATTAAGGGCATTTTTCATTTAGCTGAACCTTATTTCTTGCTGCCCAAACTGTAGAACAGTGAAGAGAATTCACTTGCAAAAATTTTCTAAGTGTTTTTCAAGGTCTCCTCTCAAGCTCTAAGGTCCTGTTGTTTGACAGTTAAAAATTAATCTGGTTTAATTTTAAACAGGCATATCATATCACACATAAAATTTAATATTAAAAATTAACTTTATTTCACATCCTACACACATTACCAAAATAATAACTAACTTATATCACATCCCTCACATATCTCAATATAATAATAAATTTATATCACATCTTTCACATATCCCAACATAATAACTAACTTTATTTTACATCATTCACAACTTTCAATAAAAAATATCTCTATCAATATTTTTATCCAAGTTTAATTTTAACCTTGTTAAATTAAACTGTACAAAACAAACAGGCCTTATGTGTTCCTCCATTTCTTCCTTAGCAAAAATTTCTACTCTCTTGAAAAAATGAATATTTGGAGAAGTTTTTGGCTAGCAACCAAGTAAAACCTAAAACTGCACTCATCTATTTTGCTGGCAAATAATTTCAAGTTCTCTTTTCTGTTTCCTACAATGTACATTCACTGAAATCAATAAAGTTTTGTTTTGGTAAAGGTTATTTAGGTTTTCTTGAGGTTTACTCGCTTATACTTGAAGATGTTTTTGTTTGAGCATCCCAAGTTTCGTAAATGAATTTTTCTTTTCAAGATCTAGCTTCTTTTCAGTTTTTGAACGAGTTATTGGTAACTCATTTTCAGATTTGTAGAGTTTTCTTTTAGCAAATCTCTATGCTTAGAGAGCTCCTTTTTATAATTTTGTTCACTTGTTCTCAAATTATAACATTAACTAGCTAGACTAGCAACTCTCTTTATTCTCTTGTTCTCTCCCTCAGTAGAGGCGTTTAGTTTTTCCTATTAAGTGGAAGGTAGGGAGATTAGAATTTTTCTCGTATAAAAATTCATAGTAAGATTTGGTCAGCTTTGATTCCTAGAAAAAGCCGGAGAGTTTGTAAGAATTTGTCGGCTTTGGTTCCTAGAAAAAGCCGATGCATTTGCCATTTTTGGTCGGCTTTAGTTCCTAGAAAAAGCCAGTGAGTATTTAATCATGTTTGTTCAGCTTTAGCTCCCATTAAAAAGTCGGTGTATTAGTGGTGTAATCGAACCTGCTTTTGACATGATTAAAAACTGAAATCCCACTTGAGAAATGTGGGGAGTGGACTAGACGGAGAGCTAAACCACTATAAATCACTTGTGCATTTTTCTCTCCTCTCTAGTTTATTAAAATTTGATTAATATATAAATATATTAAATCTGATTTTAACTCAAATAAGCTCAAATTATTTCAATATAATTGATTTATATAACATTTAAATTATATCTCTCGCGATTTTTATTGAGTTGTTATTGTGTTGATCTTGCTGTTTTGGTCAATTTGCCCAAATCAACCGATTTTGTTTCTCTATTTTTCTGCACTATTACAGGTTATCCGGTCTATTTGGTAAAGTCGATTAATTTGCTCTTTGATGCTCTGTTTGACTGATTTTCACTGTGGCTTTCTTATCCTTCTTGAATACTTGACTGTGCATGCAATTTACCAACTGTTAATTTTGTAAGCATAATTTGTTCGATTTTTTTTCCCAATTCACCCCCCTCTTGGGAAGACCTAAGGGCCAACACTTTACAGGTCTCGAACCCCGATCCCGCGGGTTCAACATCTTATGACCTTAGCCATGATATTTAGGTTTCAAAGCCCCCAATAACATCGATCACGATGTTTGCTCAGCCTCACCTATCACTATCGGATCGTCATGTCAGCATAGCTTCCACTAACGAAAGATTTTCACCAATCACAGAAACCAAGAACTAGCGAGCTTTGGCCACTACTGACAATTTTTCTGGAAGCCAGTAGTGGTGGGACCGCTAGTATAAATCCAGTGAATAAAATACCCAATATTCCATCCCGGAAAACCCGTTGAGCTCCACTACAGCTACCTCTGAGCAGAGCCCTAATAGGAGGAGATAAGAGGATAGAGAAAAGAAATCCCATAAGAAAAAGATCAATAGAATAGAATTAGATTCCCCCAAGAAACATCAGAGACGAAGTTTGTAATTTTGACTTTTTCTCTTGTATTGAACCTCTAACCAAACCT
Organism: Apostasia ramifera; assembly: GCA_019297695.1. Taxonomy (NCBI): domain Eukaryota; kingdom Viridiplantae; phylum Streptophyta; class Magnoliopsida; order Asparagales; family Orchidaceae; genus Apostasia; species Apostasia ramifera. The sequence goes on from JAEMOT010001192.1 coordinate 44,569, forward strand.
TTTTGAGCTTTAGTAGAACCTCCCTCACTGACTCTCCGGTGAATGTAGAGAAATTCATCCCTGAACCACCTTAAATCTCTGTGTGCTTTTCTAGATAATTATTATCCCTCTTAATACTAAACTCCTTGGCTAAATACGTTGTGTGCCATTAATTCTCAGAACTCCATCTCTCTTCGTCAATATATTCAATGATCTAATTCCATTAAGGAAGGCAAAATTTTTCAAATCTCTGTGTGCTTTTCTAGATAATTATTATCCCTCTTAATACTAAACCCCTTGGCTAAATATGTTGTGTGCCATTAATTCTCAGAACTCCATCTCTCTTCGTCAATATATTCAATGATCTAATTCCATTAAGGAAGGCAAAACTTTTGATTCTGCTGGCAACACCACACCAGAGCATTGTCAACACCAGAGCATTGTCAACTCCTCCTCCTCCTCCTCGTCCTCCTCCTGCTCCTGCTTCTTCTGCTTCCTCTCTTCTGTTCTTCCCCTCCTCTGTTCTGGAGGTCTCTTGTTCTATTCTATGTTAGATTGATATTTGTGTTGCTAATTGGTCTTTCAGGAATCTGAAGGCATCAGATCCCTCCAGATTTTGAACAAAGGTGATAAACTATCCGCAGTTCAAAGGGTTGTAACCAACATATCTTGAACAACCAAAAGAAAAACTAAAAATTTGAATGAGACCTAATGAATAAAAAAAAGTATGCAGAATTGAAAGCAACCTGCGCCAATGGGACAAGCAATACAGAAGTCCAGAATTAGAAAGGTAAACAAATTTTCACCTGTTGATTTAGAAACAAACTAATAAGAAAGATTAAGGAAGAGAGATCACAAATAACAAATCACAGAGCAGGCGCAAAGGTTTTCGACATTAATGGATTGTGTTGAAATATCTAAACAGATCAAGAACCGCCAAAGTTTCAGAAACCGGCCACGTTCAGCACACGAGATCAACAAAATGATAAAAAAATCAATAAGATGCGATCAGATTATAAGAACAAAGCAAAGACCCGCATCATGAAGAGGAAAAGCGGAGAAGAATTTACATGATTCGAGACTTCATCTCGGGAAGCGAGAGGGATGTATCAACAGAAATTGACGACGAAGGAATCGAAGTCATCGCGTCGCTTAGGCTTAGGGGATTCTCCGCTACCGTCTTTCACTTCATCCTCAACAACGCGGGCCATTCTCCAGCTATTCTCCTCAGCTCCCATGAATTTTACTTCCTCCAAGAAGTTATCTCGACGTCTCCAAGCAACCTCTCTCACTTGTTCTTCCGTTAGATCAAGAAAGAACGCGACGAGAGCCGAGAAAATGGGGAGAGAGAGAGAGAGGGAGGCAAGGGTTCTTTAAATCGCACTCTCCTGCATCGTTCCCCGCACCATGTTGCACGATGTGTACACGTGGCGTGCATCTCACCGTTCACACCTTTCACACCTTCCACACCTTCCACAATCCAAATGTACCGCTGTACAGAACAGGCGACAGGCTAAGCGCAAGATTTGGAATTTACGCATTCCCCCTGCACATTTCAACTATTTGGGAAACCCCCCTTGATATACCAATTTTTAAAATTAATATTCATTTTTTTAGTATTACTTTTTTACCGTAAATTATATTCGAATTTCTGAGGTAAATAAAATAATCTTAATTTTTTTAAAAAAATTTATGTAAGTCTATGAGATTATAAAAATATTATAATTTTGATCTTTTCATCAAAATCTCGTCATTTTTATTAACTTTTTCTAATTAAAAATATAAAATTCAATTTTTTTATTAATTTAAATTATTTACATATTTTAAAAAATTATTATATTTTTTAATTAAATACTAATAATTATATAATTACTTGATGATATATCAATATATTTCAAGTGAATATAAGCTTTTAGAAACGGATTCACTACTATATCATTGTAATAACAACAACAACAATCAAGTCTTAATCCCACTAGGTGGGGTCAGCTACATGAATCCTTTATTTCCATTGCGCTCTATCAGTTACCAAATTCTTATCTAAGTTTAAGTAACTAAGATCACTCTTTAGGAGAATAGGCTCTTTTAGAGACTGATTTATGACATATCAATGAATTTGAGTTGAATAGTGATATTTTTGCAGTTATTCATTGTATTATGTTGAATTCAAGTGTTGTACAAACATTCAGAGTACGATTCATTGCATAATACGTTATTTTAACTGAATACAAGCAATTGTGTGAGTATTCAATTACTTTTTATTGTATTTGAGGAGAATATATGCAATTTAACTTTAATTTTGTCTATATAAAGGTTTTTTAACATAATACTCTGATTGCACGCCTAATGTTTGCGATATTATTGTATTTCAATCAAAAATTGATATTTGGCAATCTATTGGAGATATTTGATTACGTTTTAATGTTATACCTACAATTACACATTTTTTTGTCTGTATATCGATCATGTTTAAAAGGATGCCCTCTTTTAGGGACTGATTTATGACATATCAATGAATTTTAGTTGAATAGTGATGTTTTTGCCGCTATTCATTGCATTACGTTGAATTCAAGTGTTGTACAAGCATTCAGAGTACGATTATTAATTGCATAATACGTTATTTTAACTGAATATAAGCAATTGTGTGAGTATTTAATTAGTTTTTATTGTATTTGAAGAGAATATATGTAGTTTAATTTTGATCTTGTATACATAAAGGTTTTTTAACATAATACTCTGATTAGACACCAAATATTTACTATATTGATGTATTTCAATCGAAAATTATTATTTGGCGATCTAATAGGGACATTTAATTGCATTTTAATGTAATACCTATAATTACACAACTTTTTATCAGTATATCAATCAATTTTAGGAGAATAGGCTCTTTTAGAGACTGGTTTATGACGTATCAATAAATTTGAGTTGAATAGTGATGTTTTTGCAGCTATTCATTGCATTACGTTAAATTCGAGTGGAGTACAAGCATTCAGAGTACGATACATTGCATAATAAGTTATTTTAACTGAATAAAAGCAATTTTGTGAGTATTCAATTAATTTTTATTATATTTGAAGAGAATATATGTAATTTGACTTTGATCTTGTCTATATGAAAGTTTTTTAACATAATACTCTTATTACACACCTACTGTTATATTGCTGTATTTTATTGAAAATTTATATTTGACGATCTATTAGGGATATTTGATTTTGTTTTAATGTAATACCAACAGTTGCACATGTTTTTGTCAGTATATCAATCAAGTTTAAGAGAATAGGCTCTTTTAGGGACGGATTTACGACATATTAATGAATTTATGTTGAATAGTGATATTTTTGCAGCTATTCATTGTATTACGTTGAAATCAACTATTGTACAAGAATTCAGAGTACGATTCATTGCATAATACATTATTTTAACTGAATACAAGCAATTATGTGAGTATTCAATTAGTTTTTATTGTATTTGAAGTGAATATCTGCAGTGTGACTTTGATCTTGTCTATATGAAGATTTTTTAACATTGTACTCTGATTACACACCTAATGTTTGCCATATTGATGTATTTTAATCGAAAATTATTTTTTGAAAATCTATTTGGGACATTTGATAGCGTTTTAATGTAATACTTACAATTACACATCTTTTTGTCAGTATATCGATCGATTTTAAGAGAATAGGCTCTTTTCGGGACTAATTTATGACATATCAATGAATTTTAGTTGAATAATATTTTTGTAGCTATTCCTTGCATTACGTTGAATTTAAGTGGAGTATAAGCATTCAAAGTACGATTCATTGTATAATAAGTTTTTTTTACTGAATACAAGCAATTTTGTGAGTATTCAATTAGTTTTTATTTTTAGTGAATACATGCAATTTTGTAAGTATTCAATTAGTTTTTATTATATTTGGAGAGAATATATGTAATTTGACTTTAATATTATCTATATAGAGGTTTTTTAACATAATACTCTGATTACACACCTCATGTTTGCTATATTGACGTATTTCAATCGAAAATTGATATTTGACGATCTATTAGGGACATTTGATTGCGTTTTAATGTAATACCTATAATTTCACGTTTATTTGTCAGTATAGCGATCAATTTTCAGAGAATAAGCTCTTTTAGGGTCTGATTTATGACATATCAATGAATTTGAGTTGAATAGTGATGTTTTTGCAGATATTCATTCAATTATATTGAATTCAAGTGGTGTACAAGCATTCAGAGTACGATTCATTGCATAATACATTATTTTAACTGAATACAAGCAATTGTGTGAGTATTCAATTGCTTTTTATTGTATTTGAGGAGAATATGTGTAATTTAACTTTGATCTTATCTATATGAAGATTTTTTAACATAATACACTGATTACACACCTAATATTTGCGATATTGCTGTATTTAAATCGAAAATTGATACTTGGCGATCTATTAGGGATATTTGATTACGTTTTAATATAATACCTATAATTACACATCTTTTTGTCAGTATATCGATCAAGTTTAAGAGAATAGGCTCTTTTAGGGACTGATTTATGACATATTAATGAATTTAAGTTGAATACTGATGTTTTTGCAACTATTCATTGCATTACGTTGAATTCAAGTGGTGTACAAGCATTCAGAGTACGATTCATTGCATAATACGTTATTTTAACTGAATATAGGCAATTGTGTGAGTATTCAATTAGTTTTATTATATTTGAAGAGAATATATGCAATTTGACATTGATCTTGTCTATATGAAGGTTTTTTAACATTATACTCTGATTACAAACCTAATGTTTGCGATATTGCCGTATTTCAATTGAAAATTTATATTTGGCGATCTATTAGGGATATTTGATTGCGTTTTAATGTAATACCAATAGTTACACATGTTTTTGTCAGTATATCGATCAAGTTTAAGAGAATAGGCTCTTTTAGGGACGTATTTACGATATATTAATGAATTTGTGTTGAATAGTGATGTTTTTGCAGCTATTCATTGTATTACATTGAAATCAACTGTTGTACAAGAATTCAGAGTACGATTCATTGCATAATATGTTATTTTAACTGAATACAAGTAATTGTGTGAGTATTCAATTAGTATTTATTGTATTTAAAGTGAATATATGCAATGTGACTTTGATCTTATCTATATGAAGAGTTTTTAACATTGTACTCTGATTACACACCTAATGTTTGTCATATTGATGTATTTCAATCAAAAATTAAATTTTGGCGATCTATTTGGGATATTTGATAGCGTTTTAATGTAATACCTGCAATTACACATCTTTTTGTTAGTATATCGATCGATTTTAAGAAAATAGGCTCTTTAGAGACTGATTTATGACATATCAACGAATTTGTGTTAAATAGTACATATGAATTTATGACATCTATTTTCGACTTAAATACATCGATATAGCAAATATTAGTCATGTAGTTAGAGTATTATTTTAAAATGCCTTCATATACATAAGATCAAAATCAAATTGCTTTTATTGTCTTCAAATACAACAAAAAGTGATTGAATACTCTTATAATTGCTACTTTCAGTTAAAATAACTTATTATGTACTGAATTGTATTCCAAATGCTTGTATTCCGCTTGAATTCAACGTAATGCAAGGAATAGATATAAAAATGTTACTATTGAATTCAAATACATTGGCATGTCATAAATTTGTCTCTAAAACTGACTATTCGCTTAAAATATATCGATGTACTGTTAGAAAGATGTGTAATAACCGGTATTATATTAAAACTCATTCAGATGTTCGTAATAGTTCGCCAAATGCTTATTTTCGGCTAAAATACATCGATATAACAAATATTACTGGCTTAAATAGAGTATTGTTTTAAATTACCTTAATATAGACAAGATCATAGTCAAATTACTTGTATTCTCTTTAAATACTGCAAAAACTAGATTAATACTCGCATAATTGCCCGTATTCTGTTAAAATAACTTATTATGTAATAAATAAGTCTCAGAACGCTTTTATTCCGCTTGAATTTGACGTTATTGCAATGAATAGATGTAAAAATATCATTATTCAATTCAAATATATTAATGTCATAAATCATTCTCTAAAAGTGCCTATTCGCTTAAACTAGAACAATATACTATCAAAAAGATGTATAATTGCCGGTATTAGATTAAAACTCAATCAGATGTCTCAAATAAATTACCAAATATCAGTTTTCAACTGAAATATGTCGACATAACAAGCATTAATTATTTTATCAAAGTGTTATGTTAAAATGGCTTCATATAGACAAGATCAAAGTCAAATTACGTGTATTCTCTTCAAATATAACAAATAATGAGTGAATACTTATATAATTGCTAGTATTCAGTTAAAATAACTTATTAAGCAACGAATCATACTTTGAACACTTGTATTCCGTTCGAAATAGTTAAAAATAGTTCGATATACTATCACAAAATGTTAATTACTGGTATTAACTTAAAACTCAATCAGATAACCCTAATAGATCACCAAATATCTCTTTTCAGCAAAACTATATCGATATGGTAAATATTAGTTGCTTAATTAGAGTATTATGTTAAAATGCCTTGATATAGACAAGATCAGAGTCAAATTACTTGTATTCTATTCAAATACCTTAAAAACTAATTGAATACACGCATAATTGCTAGTATTCAGATTAACTAACTTATCATGCAATAAATCGTACTCTAAATGCTTGTATTCCACTTGAATTCAATGTTAATGCATTGAATATTAGTAAAAATATCACTAGTCAATTCAAATATATTGATACATCGTAAATCAGTCTCTAAAAGTTCATATTCATTTAAAATAGATCGATATACTGTTAAAATGATATATAATTGCAGGTATTACATCAAAACGCAAGAAAATATCTCTAGCAGATCGCCAAATTTCTGTTTTTGACTTAAATATATCTATATAGTAAATATTAGTCGTGTAATCAGAGAATTATTTTAAAATGCCTTCATATACGCAAGATCAAGGTCGAATTCCTTTTATTGTCTTCAAATATAACAAAAAGTGATTGAATACTCATATAATTGCTAGTATTCAGTTAAAATAACTTATTATGCAGTGAATCGTATTCTAAATGCTTATATTCCACTTGAATTCAACGTGATGCATGGAATAGCTGTAAAAATATTACTATTGAATTTAAATCCATTGACATGTCATAAATTAGTCTCTAAAACTGATTATTCGCTTAAAAAGGATTGATGTAAAATTAGAAAGACATGTAATTACCAGTATTGTATTAAAACTCAATCAGATGTCCCTAATAGTTCGCCAAATGCATGTTTACGGCTAAAATACATCGATATAACAAATATTAGTTGCTTAAACAAAGTATTGTTTTAAATTACCTCGATATAGACAAGATCAAAGTCAAAATACTTGTATTCTCTTTAAATACTGCAAAAACTAGATTAATACTCGCATAATTGCCCGTATTCTGTTAAAATTATTTATTACCTATTGAATCGAACTCTGAACTCTTTTATTCTGCTTGAATTTCACGTTATTGCAATGAATAGATGCAAAAATATCACTATTAAATTCAAATATATTAATATGTCATAAATCATTCTCTAAAAGTGCCTATTCGTTTAAACAAGAACGATATACTGTCAAAAAGATGTGTAATTGCCGGTATTATATTAAAACTCAATCAGATGTCCCAAATAGATCACCAAATATCAGTTTTCAGCTGAAATATATCGACATAGCAAGCATTAGTTATTTTATCAAAGTATTGTGTTAAAATGCCTTCATATAGACAAGATCAAAGTCAAATTGCTTGTATTCTCATCAAATATAATAAGTAATGAGTGAATACTTATATAATTACTAATATTCAGTTAAAATAACATATTATGCAATGAATCGTACTCTGAATAATTGTATTCCGTTTGAATTCAACATTAATCCAATGAATAGCTGTAAAAAATGTCACTATTCAATTCAAATAATTTGATATATCATAAATTAGTATCTGAAACTGCATATTCATTTAAAATAGATCGATATACTGTTAAACGATATGTAATTGTAGGTATTACATTAAAACGCAAGCAGATGTCCCTAGCAAATCGCAATATATCTGTTTTCGACTTAAATACAGTATATAGCAAATATTAATCTTGTAATCAGAGTATTATTTCAAAATGTCTTTATATACATAAGATCAAAGTCAAATTGCTTTTATTGTCTTCAAATACAACAAAAAGTAATTGAATACTCTTATAATTGCAAGTATTCAGTTAAAATAACTTATTATGTAGTGAATCGTATTCTAAATGCTTGTATTCAGCTTGAATTAAATGTAATGCAAGGAATAGCTGTAAAAATATTACTATTGAATTCAAATACATTGACATATCATAAATTAATCTCTGAAACTTACTATTCGCTTAAAATAGATCGATGTACTATTAGAAAGATGTGTAATTAACGGTATTATATTAAAACTCAATCAGATTTCCGTAATAGTTTGCCAAATGCTTGTTTTCGGCTAAAATATATCGATATAATAAATATTAGTTGCTTAAACAAAGTATTGTGTTAAATTATCATGATATAGACAAGATCAAAGTCAAATTACTTGTATTCTCTTTAAATACAACAAAAACTAAATGAATACGGGCAACTAAATGAATACTCGCATAATTACTCGTATTCAGTTAAAGTAACTTATTATGTAATGAATCAGACTCTGAACGTTTTTATTCCACTCGAATTTGACGTTATTGCAATGAATAGATGTAAAAATATCACTATTTAATTCAAATACCTTAATATGACATAAATTAGTCTCTAAAAGTATTTATTCATTTAAACAAGGTCGATATACTGTCAAGAAGATGTGTAATTGCCGGTATTATATTAAAACTCAATCAGATGTCTCAAATAGATCATCAAATATCAGTTTTCGGCTGAAATACGTCGATATAGCATGCATTAGTTGTTTTATCAAAGTATTATGTTAAAATGCCTTCATAGAGTCAAGATCAAAGTCAAATTGCTTGTGTTCTCTTAAAATACAATAAATAATGAGGGAATACTTATATAATTGCTAATATTCAGTTAAAATAACTTATTATGCAATAAATCATACTCTAAACACTTGTATTCTGTTTGAATTAGCTTAAAATAGTTCGATACTTTCACCAAATGTGTAATTGCTGGTATTAACTTAAAAGTCAATCACATATCCCTAATAGATCATCAAATATATGTTTTCAGCTAAAATATATCGATATGATAAATATTAGTTGCTTAATCAGAGTATTGTGTTAAAATGCCTTGATATAGATAAGAACAAAGTCAAATTACTTGTATTCTCTTCAAATACTATAAAAACTAATTGAATACACGCATAATTGCTAGTATTAAGTTACACTAACTTATTATGCAACTAATCGTACTCTAAATGCTTGTATTCCACTTGAATTCAACGTTAATACAGTGAATATCAGTAAAAATATCACTATTCAATTCAAATATATTGATACATCATAAATCAGTCTCTAAAAGTCCATATTCATTTAAAATATATCGATATACTGTTAAAAAGATATGTAATCAGAGTATTATTTTAAAAATGCCTTCATTTTTTTTTAAATACCTTCATATACATAAGATCAAAGTCTAATTGCTTTTATTGTCTTCAAATACAACAAAAAGTGATTGGATACTCATATAGTTGCTCCTATTCATTTAAAATAACATATTATATAGTGAATCGTATTCTAAATGCTCGTATGTCACTTGAATTCAACATAATGCAAGGAATAGCTGTAAAAATATTACTATTAAATTCAAATACATTGACATATTCTAAATTAGTCTCTAAATATGACTATTCGCTTAAAATAGATCGATATACTGTTAGAAAGAAGTGTAATTACCGGTATTATATTAAAACTCAATCAGATGTCTGTAATAGTTCGTCAAATGCTTGTTTTCGGCTAAAATACATCGATATAATAAATATTAGTGGCTTAAACAGAGTATTGTTTTAAATTACCTTGATATAGACAAGATCAAAGTTAAATTACTTGTATTCTCTTCAAACACAGCAAAAACTAAATGAATACTCGCATAATTGCCCGTATTCAATTAAAATAACTTATTATGTAATAAATCAGACTCGGAACGCTTTTATTCCGCTTGAATTTGACGTTATTGAAATGAATAAATGTAAAAATATCACTATTCAATTCAAATAGATTAATATGTCATAAATCAATCTCTAAAAGTACCTATTCGTTTAAACTAGATTGATATACTGTAAAAAAGATGTGTAATTGTCGGTATTATATTAAAACTTAATCAGATGTCCCAAATAGAATACCAAATATTAGTTTTCAGCTGAAATTTGTCGACATAGCAAGCATTAGTTATTTTATCAACGTATTATGTTAAAATGCCTTCATATAGACAAGATCAAAGTTAAATTGTTTGTATTCTCTTCAAATATAATAAATAATAAGTGAATACTTATATAATTGCTAGTATTCAGTTAAAATAACAAATTATGCAATGAATCGTACTCTGAACACGTGTGTTCCATTTGAATTCAACGTTAATCCAATGAATAGCTGTAAAAATGTCACTATTCAATTTAAATATATTGATATATCATAAATTAGTCTCTAAAAGTGCCTATTAGTTAAAATTAGTTCGATATACTATCACCAAATGTGTAATTGCTGGTATTAACTTAAAACTCAATCAAATATCCCTAATAGATATCCAAATATCTCTTTTCAGCTAAAATATATTGATATGGCAATTATTAGTTGCTTAATCAAAGTATTGTGTTAAAATGCCTTGATATAGACAAGATCAGAGTCAAATTACTTGTATTCTATTCAAATACCTTAAAAACTAATTGAATACACGCATAAATGCTAGTATTCAGATTAACTAACTTATCATGCAATAAATCGTACTCTAAATGATTGTATACTACTTGAATTCAATGTTAATGCATTGAATATTAGTAAAAATATCACTAGTAAATTCAAATATATTGATACATCGTAAATCAGTCTCTAAAGTTCATATTCGTTTAAAATAGATCGACATACTGTTAAAATGATATATAATTGCAGGTATTACATTAAAACACAAGAAAATGTCTCTAGCAGATCACCAAATATCTGTTTTCGACTTAAATACATCGATATAGCAAATATTAGTCATGTAATCAGAGTATTATTTTAAAAAGCCTTCATATACATAAGATCAAAGTCAAATTGTATTTATTGTCTTAAAATACAACAAACAATGATTGAATACTCATATAACGAATGCAAGGAATAGCTGTAAAAATATTAGTATTAAATTCAAATACATTGACATGTTCTAAATTAGTCTCTAAAACTGACTATTCGCTTAAAATAGATCGATATACTGTTAGAAAGATGTGTAATTATCGGTATTATTTTAAAACTCAATCAGATGTCCGTAATAGTTCGCCAAATGCTTGTTTTCGGCTAAAATACATCGATATAACAAATATTAGTTGCTTAAACAGAGTGTTGTTTTAAATTACCTTGATATAGACAAGATCAAAGTCAAATTACTTGTATTCCCTTTAAATACAACAAAAACTAAATGAATACTCGCATAATTGCCCGTATAATGTTAAAATAACTTATTATGTATTGAATCGTACTCTGAACACTTTTATTCGGCTTGAATTTGATATTATTGCAATGAATAGATATAAAAATATTCAATCCAAATATATTAATATGTCATAAATCATTCTCTAAAAGTGCCTATTCGTTTAAACAAGAACGATATACTGTCAAAAAGATGTGTAATTGCCGGTATTACATTAAAACTCAATCAGATGTCCCAAATAGATCACCAAATATCAGTTTTCAGCTGAAATATGTCGACATAGCAAGCATTAGTTGTTTTATCAAAGTATTATGTTAAAATGCCTTCATATAAACAAGATCAAAGTTAAATTGCTTGTATTCTATTCAAATATAATAAATAATGAGTGAATACTTATATAATTGCTAGTATTCAGTTAAAATAACAAATTAGGCAATGAATCGTACTCTGAACACTCGTATTCCATTTGAATTCAATGTTAATCCAACGAATAGCCGTAAAAATATCACTATTCAATTCAACTACATTGATATATTATAAATTAGTCTCTGAAAGTGCTATTAGCTTAAAATAGTTCAATATACTATCACCAAATGTGTAATTATTGATATTAACTTAAAACTCAATCAAATTTCCCTAATAGATCACTAAATATCTGTTTTCAGCTAAAATATATCGATATGGCAAATATTAGTTGCTTAATCAAAGTATTGTGTCAAAATGCCTTTATATAGACAAGATCAAAGTCAAATTACATGTATTCTCTTCAAATACTGTAAAAACTCATTGAATACACGCATAACTGCTAGTATTAAGTTAAACTAACTTATTATGCAATAAATCGTACTCTAAATGCTTGTATTCTACTTGAAGTCAATGTTAATAGAATGAATATCTGTAAATATATAACTATTCAATTCTGCTATATTGATACATTGTAAATCAGTCTCTAAAAGTGTATATTCATTTAAAATAGATCTATATACTATAAAAACGATATGTCCCTAGTAGATTGCCAAATATCTGTTTTCGACTTAAATACATCGATATAGCAAATATTAGGCCTATAATCAGAGTATTATTTTAAAATGCCTTCATATACATAAGATCAAAGTCAAATTGCTTTTATTGTCTTGAAATACAATAAACAGTGATTGAATACTCATATAATTGTAAGTATTCAGTTAAAATTACTTATTATACCGCTTGAATTCAACGTAATGCAAGGAATAGCTGTAAAAATGTTACTATTAAATTTAAATACATTGACATGTCATAAATTAGTCTCTAAAACTGACTATTCGCTAAAAATATATCGATGTATTGTTAGAAAGATATGTAATTACCGGGATTATATTAAAACTCAATCAGATGTCCGTAATAGTTCGCCAAATGCTTGTTTTTGGCTAAAATACAATGATATAATAAATATTAGTTGCTTAAACAGGGTGTGGTTTTAAATTACCTTGATATAGACAAGATCAAAGTCAAATTACTTGTATTCTCTTCAAATAGAGCAAAAAATAAATGAATACTCGCATAATTACCCGTATACTGTTAAAATAACTTATTATATATTGAATCATACTCTGAACGCTTTTATTCCACTTGAATTTGACATTATTGCATTGAATAGATGTAAAATTACCACTATTCAGTTCAAATATATTAATATGTCATAAATCATTCCGTAAAAGTGCCTATTCATTTAAACAAGAATGATATACTGTCAAAAAGATGTGTAATTGCCGGTATTACATTAAAACTCAATCAGATGTCCCAAATAGATAACCAAATATCAGTTTTCAGCTGAAATATGTCGACATAGCAAGCATTAGTTGTTTTATCAAAGTATTATGCTAAAATATCTTCATATAGACAAGAACAAAGTCAAATTGCTTGTATTCTTTTCAAATATAATAAATAATAAGTGTATACTTATATAAATGCTAATATTCAGTTAAAATAACATATTATGCAATGAATCGTACTCTGAACACTTGTATTCCGTTTGAATTCAACGTTAATCCAATAAATAGCTGAAAAATATCTCTATTCAATTCAAATACATTGATATATCATAAATTTGTCTCTAAAAGAGCCTATTAGTTTAAAATAGTTCGATATACAATCACAAAATGTTTAATTACTGGTATTAACTTAAAACTCAATCAGATATCCCTAATAGATCAGCAAATATCTCTTTTCAGCTAAAATGTATAGATATGGCAAATATTAGTTGCTTAATCAGAGTATTGTGTTAAAATGTCATGATATAGACAAGATCAAAGTCAAATTACTTGTATTCTCTTCAAATACTGTAAAAACTCATTGAATACACGCATAATTGCTAGTATTCAATTAAACTAACTTATTATGCAATGAATCGTACTCTAAATGCTTGTATTCTACTTGAACTCAACGTTAATACAATGAATATTTGTAAAAATATCACTATTCAATTCAAATATATTGATACTTTGTAAATCATTCTCTGAAAGTGCATATTTAATTAAAATAGATCGATATACTATTAAAACGATATGTAATTGCTGGTATTACAATAAAACGCAAGCATATGTCCCTAGCAGAACGCCAAATATCTGTTTTCGACTTAAATACAAAGATATAGCAAATATTAGGCGTGTAATCAGAGTATTATTTTAAAATGCATTCATATATCAAAAACTTGTCTCTGAAAGTGCCTATTAGCATAAAATAGTTCGATATACTATCACCAAATGTGTAATTGCTGGTATTAACTTAAAACTCATTCAGATATCCCTAATAGAACCCCAAATATCTGTTTTCAGCTAAAATATATCGATATGACAAATATTATTTGCTTAATCAGAATATTATATTAAAATACCTAGATATAGACAAGATCAAAGTCAAATTGCTTGTATTATCTTTAAATACTATAAAAACTAATTGAATACACGCATAATTGCTAGTATTAAGTTAAACAAACTTATTATGCAACGAGTTATACTATAAATGCTTGTATTCCACTTGAATTCAACGTTAATATAATAAATATCAGTAAAAATATCACTATTCAATTCAAATATATCGATACATCGTAAATCAGTCTCTAAAAGTGTATAATCGTTTAAAAAAGATCGATATACTGTTAAAACGATATGTAATCAGAGTATTATTTTAAAATGCCTTCATATACA